>JAFLJL010018679.1:29809-34809 GCA_018398815.1 Conus ventricosus | reverse complement strand
TTGGGGTGACTTAGGGCAAAGATGTCAAGTGTTTCAAAGCTCGGCTACAGTGGGAGGAGTGCGTGCATGTGTGTGGGCGTGAGAAGGGGAGGGAGTGTGTGTGTGGTGTCACAGAGCTTTATTATCGTTATGTGTAACACCACTTGGGCAAGACGGCGCTTGCGTTTTTGTGATTTCATTGGCTCTTTTGTCGCAAGTTCAAAGCAGCCACCAGGTGCATTTAACAAAAGCCTGATTGAATAAAACAAGACAATTGTATAAAGTACACCCGGCGGCCGCCTAAAGGCAGCCTAAAAGTTTGTTGCAGGGTGTTGGCGGAGCGTTGCGGGGTAGAGGTGAAGAATGCAGGCAACCACAACAGCAAAAAAGTCATTACATGGAGTAAGAATGTTGGCAGGCAGGCTAGCGTTCACGCGTGAACGGTCGTATTTTTAGTAACTGACGTCTGAACTTGCCAGGTCTATACTATGTGCATATTGATTCTATCCAGCCGTCTTTGAACAAAAAAGTCATTACATGGAGTAAGAATGTTGGCAGGCAGCTAGCGTTCACGCTGGTGAACGGTCGTTTTTTAGTAACTGACGTCTGAACTTGCCAGGTCTATACTATGTGCATATTGATTCTATCCAGCCATCACGCTGAACGGTTCTATTTACTGGGACTGTTGGAGCTCGCTTGATATGCATGGATCTTGTTTCCAGAACTGCGCAAATTTTGGCACTTGCAGCATGGCTTTGATTTCATTTAGCTTGCCAAAAATGAAACGAAAGGGAAGGCCTCAGCATAAAACCCTGTGTATCCATAAAGAACACTTGCAACGGCACGTAATTTTCGTGCGTGAACAATCAGAATACCCGGTTTTTTTCTTTCAACCAAACAGCCATGTTTCCTTCGTTCTCCCTTCTTTCCTTTCATTTTCCTGCCATTGTTTACACAAAATCAAGAAGTTACCAAACTGAACGTAAATTGCAAGGACTGTGCATCTTGCCTCCTCAAATTTCTCATCCCTTTTGTAGTCTTTCTACAATTTCAGCTTCATTTGTTGTTTCGAAAATATCTGATCAGCAAAAGCTTCTCTGGAAATAGCTGATTGAATGTCGCCTGATTTGCCATAAAGATAGTCATGTAATCTTGTGGCGTTGAAGATCTGTTCTCCTTTTTTTGTCTCCTTTCTTTTCTTTTAACAATTGCTCAAGCTTTCTTTTAGGCTTCTTTGGCAAATCCTGCGGTCCTTCCCTTTTAATCTTTTCAATTATTTCTGTCATTTTTTTAAAGTAGTCTTGATTCTCTTGCAAAATAAGCATTTCTTCCTCTGTCCACAATTCCGTGGGTTGGCGGTGGTAACGGGAGATTTTGAGCTTGTTGAAAAGTAGAAGCTTGATCCATGTCAGGTAGAATTAAAGTTGATGGCTGTGTTGAGAAATCTAATAGTTTTGATGAGCAACTGTGCGATTCCAGAAGTTCTCTCTCTATTCTGAAGAATGCTGTCTTGAGACATAGATAATATTTCGTTTAAGCAAATCTTTACCAGCAAACACTTCTCTCACAGAAAACACGTCCGTTCACCACAGCACACAACACCAAATGACGAGATAACTTAAGGCCCGTTGTCAACAACACTAAGTGCTGGGCGGATGTGACGTCTTTTAATATCACATGATTAAATCTTGACTTATGATAGGTGAATGTAAGAAACATGTCTATATCTGTTTTACCCCAGGCGGGAATGACTGAGCAAAATCTTTCAACCACTTATAAAATCTCGCTATTCAGAATGAAGGCAATAGAAATCGATCGCTATTCATAACTGCTGACTGCTTTACAAATCCAACGGTGCATGAGTGGAGACCACTAGCTTGCTCTGAATGCTTCTATTGAAATCTCTGGGGAGTGCCGCGCTTCACTGCATGCCTTTAAAAAACAGCCTGCATAAGCCAATCTCTCTCACCTGCAGTGTGTATGTGTGGATTTTATGTCAAAAATATAACTCGGTTTTAAAAAACTTTAGAGAACAGTTAAAGACTGTAGTTTTTATTTCACATGAAAGACAGAGACTCATTTGACGAATGTTTGCGTGAAAATGATGTTATTGAAAATGATCAAGAAAAACACAGGATTAAGCAAAAACTAAATCTGAAAAGTTTTGTAATTAGTATTGAAAACGGACAACCCAACACAGTATGTATGTTTGTAGGGTCGTTATTTTTTTGGTTATTAAAGTCATGCTTAGTAGAGAACGGTATTATGCCGCTTTTGGAGTCGCCCGCACGAGACCGGCCAAGGCCGGTTGAGAGCGGGTGAGCTAAAAGCGGCATAATACCGTTCTCTCCTTCAGTTCTATTCTCCCGGCCGCGGTCGACACCAGCTAATAACGCCATTGCTCCTTCTAATAGACATTTATATGCTACATGTACAAGTATGCATGTGGACATGATTGACCATTTTGGGTCGTTTGTGACTCAAAATGGTGCCCCCCGTCAGGCCCTGTATAAAGATGCTACCCACCCAGTACAAAAGGGACAGTCTGTCTGGCACTAGGCTTCAAGACAGTTCTCCTCAGACCGGGCGTTCACAGTTGAACGACCCGGCTAACAACACAGGCCCTTCAATAAGCACACCATGTCCCCACCAGTGATCGGCCATGCCCCGTACTGTTACAGAGGAACAGCTCTAGAAATGATGACCCTGCCCTACAAACAGCTTCTCGACAATATGTGAACTCCAGAATTTCAGGTGTTCCCCCCATGTCCTCAACAAGTGACTTCCTCCATTAATGTCCCAAACCAATCGCAAATCAGTCATGAACCAGCCAGAGTTGACTCCCAGGTTCCACCGCCAGATCGTTTGGATAATCCCTGTGCTGGGGCTTACAGTCAGACACTGAACGGTGAAATTCGCGTCCCCACCAAGTATCCCCACCATCCCGACACATGTCCCGCCTCCATTCCTCTGCCCGAGTTACACGATTCCCGACGCTCCTTACCCCAGATTTCCCGCCCCTTATCCGTTCTCTATGCAGAGGGTTCAAGGATCTGGCTTTGGCCAAACACAGCCCCATTTTCCCTTGGGTTCAACAACTCTACCTGTCAATCCTCTGACACAGGAGAGTCATGCTGACACCCGAAACTGGCCTTCATTTAACCCTCTGGGTTATTGTGCGCAGCAGTTAATGACATTGGCATCACAGTTAGTGACGCAACGTGACCAACAGAGGACTGCCGCCAACTGGTAGAATGGGTGATGATGTTTTGATATATTGTATGATGTTTTGTCTTTCTATGGTATTTATTTGTGTGCGAAAGAAATTGTGTGTGTGTGTGTGTGTGTGTGTGTGTGTGTGTGTGTGTGTGTGTGTGTGTGTGTGTGTGTGTGTGTGTGTTGATTCAGTCGGTATATTTCTCCCCATTCATTTTAGTCAAAATGTTAGCATTTACGTCGTCATATGATTGGATATGTGACTGTTGAATTATTGTAATAATCTTCCTATTTTTCGGCCGTATGATTACTCGGACTTGGGACATTTGAAATGGACTGTTGTTGAAGGACGTTGATTATTTGAACATTTACAATTCTTGCGTCTTCTTGAGGCATAGGTGTTTGTGATTGCGCCCGTTCTTTAGTACTGAGTTACCTGTTTGAACTTATTGCTCATTGAGGTTGTTGTTTTTTTGTTTTTTTTTGTTGGGTTTTTTTTTTTTCCTAACTTCTTCTCTGTATCATTACACGTTGCAGAGGTGTGCATTTTTGTGTGTGTTTGCTTGTTTGTTTCTTTCTCTTTTTTTTTTCCACATGTAATATTTACTTTTCTAATTGCCTGATATCCTGCAAACTGATTTTGCTTTGCATTGTACACATATTGAAGGTAAAGTGTTTTTTTGTTTTGTTTGTTTGTTTGTTTGTTTGTTGTTTTTTCCTTGTCAAATAATGGCAAATAATCCCAAGACCGAGAGTAGTAATGAATGGTTAACCAACTCAGGATTCAAAATTGGCTATCTAAATGCATGTCATGTGTTAAACAAATTATGTGATTTACCTTCTATTTTATCTAATGCTAACAATTGTTTTCATTGTTTTTGTTTCTCTGAATCTCGATTATCAAATCGAGGGCTGACTGCTAGAAGTCAGTAACTCGATTTTTTTCGATTTTGAGATTTTATACTCTTCTGATAGATTTGGACTCTCTCTTTCCGATGCCGATGTCAGATTTTCGTTTCTAGTAAAATTGATTGAGTTATTAATTAAAACCTAAATCAATTATCTTTTATCCCTGGTTCTTTTGATAGCAAAAAGTACTTAAGTAAAGTTCCAGACTTATAGCTCGCTTTGTTCTACAGGGCACCACACAAGTGTGGGAGCTAAATGTACGTATCTTGCTATCATGACTTATAGCAGTGACAGCAAAGCACTCATTTGCCTGGCAGAGTAATGCTAGAACTCGGATTCTCAACTTACTGAGTTATAGCAAACAAGTTTTCTTTTAGAATCATCTCTTCCCACTGGCCAAAACATAGCAGGTGCAAGATACGACTTGTAGCAGGTAGCGTCGGGGGTCTGCTAGTGTAAACTTGGTGTTGAGATATGTGCATCTGGCACTTGTCCGGTTGGTACTATCAATTAAACACATCGGGCAGTAGGTAACATTTCCAGCGTGGGAATGGCTCCTTAATAATTTATAGGAAACGAGAGAGCAGACACACTGGCTGTCAAGGCAACAATAAGAACTGGATTACTGCTTGGCCGATCTGATGTGATAAGAAATATGAAGAATCACTTAAGCAAACAAGAGCAAAGCCACTATACCATAGACCATCTTTCAGATCTGAACATCAAAAGAGAAAGTGGCCGCACATCCAGACTTACGGGAAGAGCAAGAAACATCACCAACCAAACAAACATTGGAATAATTTCAAGGCCAACATTGCGAAGAATCCTATAGATTGGGGCAAACACATACTGGGCCTTTCCAGTAACAGACACCAAAGATGAAACACATGTCAACT
>JAFLJL010018679.1:0-29709 GCA_018398815.1 Conus ventricosus | reverse complement strand
TCCAATTCAATTTTGGATGGGTTTATCATCTAAGTAGGTTTTGAGAAGTTAGGTTGTGGTCTTTAAGGGTTAAGCTTCTTTTATTGCTGTTGCTTCTATCCTATCACCTAAATCCATCTGTGCACAAGTTCTTTTTTTTTTTTGTAGATGTTGTCATATGTGGTCTTATCAGCTTTTAAATTTTTCTGAATATTTTTGTTGAGGAGTTGAGAGTACTCATTAGTTTCCATTTTATAGAAATGTTTGTCTTGTCCGCCTTTATGAATATTTTTTTGCCCATTCTGGATTTGTTTTATGTTATTATTCAATGTTGTTTGGAAATTGTTCTGTGGTTTTCTGAAATCAATATTAGCTATTAGTTATTTCATGCTTTCTTCAAAAGGTTTCATTCCTCTATTATAGGTGGCGATCTCCATGACTTAAAACTATAATTTTTTTTTATTTTCATTTTTGGGCATCTGGTTCAAAAAGAAAAACGCTTTCCACCTCATGTTGCGCACAAATGTTTCAGTCTGATCTATGAGTTTTTTCATGTAGATTGCGGATTGGAAAAAGGTAAATTTTTGGTGGACTGCCCAAAGTTAATTCTCTCCATATTAAATTTAGGTTCTGCTAGGCCACAGTGCTCAACGTGAGGAGCAATCAATAAAATCAGAGTTAAAAAGCCACTCAGAACGTTAAAAGTGCTCAACCATGTAGGGAGCGACATACCAGTTTAAAAATAGGATTTTAAAATGAAGAGATTAAAACCTACAAACTTGTTTCAAGCCAAAACGCTCTCCTCGGGGTATACAATTTGGGCACGCCACCGGTGTTATATATTGTGGTGTGTGGGCGTGTGAACTCTGTGCGTGTGGCACGTTGGCACGTGGCCTGCCGGTTTTTTCTTTTGGGGCGCGTTCAGGGGGACGTGCCACGGAATGGTGCATTGACAAAGATTTCCATTTATGCCTGCAATTGTTTATCATTTCTACTTTAGAGTTCAGGGATGCTAGGTGGGGTTTACATAATATCAGCCACTTTTCTGTAGTACATAAGTTGCATTTTTTAGAGATGTTGTTGTATGGTGTTGCTCTTTTTATAATTTTCCATGATATGTTGTAATCTATTTTCTTATTTTTAAGCTTCCAAATATATTTACTTAATTCTGTTTGGTTTTTATATTTTTCATTTTTGAAAGACGTTTATTGTTTGCATATCTGGTTTTAAAATGGTTTGCCGTTATCCCTATGTATGTTTCTTTATCACTGTCTGTTGTTACCGTAGCTTGGTACACAATGTTTTTTGTAAGACATTTATTGTTCAGAGGGCACTGGTCTTTTTTTGTGCAATTACAAGATATCCTTTCATCACCCTCTTTGGTTGTGTTGTTTTTGGTTTTATTGGAAGAATCAATTAATTTTTAAGGTTGGGCATACATGAGTATGTTGTCTCATATACAGAAAATACTTGGTAAACAGGTTGGCTTAAAACAGAGATGACGGTCTTGTCACGTTAAACAATAAACCAAAAACCATTGAAAACAAGAAAAAAGAACTTTGTAAAATTTTTCAAAGCCATAACCTAAAAATCACAGTAGAAGCCAACAAAAAAACCAGTAAATTATTTAGACATAACATTAGACCTTAAGGATCATACATACAAACCATACAAAAAAACCTAATGACACACCTGTCTACGTAGACATCAATAGTAACCACCCACCCTCCATCTTAAAAACCATACCTAATGGTATAAACAAAAGATTATCTAAACTGTCATGCAATGAGAAAGAATTTAAACAGTGCAGCAGCTGAATATCAAGAGGCGCTGAAAAAAAGTGGCTACAACTACAAATTACAATATAACCCAGATAACAACATGAACAGCAACAGGAAAAACGGGAAAAGGAAAATTATATGGTATAACCCTCCATATGATGGAAGAACAAAAACTAACGTAGAAAAGAATTCCTTAGAATCCTTAAAGCATCATTCCCAAAAGAACATGTACTATCTAAAATATTCAACAAAAATACTGTCAAGCTATCATACTCGTGTATGCCCA
Organism: Conus ventricosus; assembly: GCA_018398815.1. Taxonomy (NCBI): domain Eukaryota; kingdom Metazoa; phylum Mollusca; class Gastropoda; order Neogastropoda; family Conidae; genus Conus; species Conus ventricosus. Next base: position 27,663 of record JAFLJL010018679.1, on the reverse strand, counting down.
ACCTTAAAAATATAATTGATTCTTCCAATAAAACCAAAAACAACACAAAAAAAATATAAAAACCAAACAGAACTGAGCAAATATATCTGGAAACTTAAAGACGCAAAAACTAGCTACAAGAGAACGTAGAAATACCAATCCTGGGCCACTTCCGCCCTCAACCAGTTTCGGGCGAAAGTAACCCAGGATTGGTATTTCTACGTTCTCTGACAAGTAAGACTTCAATAACCAAAAAATAACGTTTATCTACAAACAAACATACTGTGTAGGGTTATCCGTTTTCAATACTAATTTACTAAACTTTTCAGATTTTAGTTTTCGCTTAATCCTATTTTTCCTGATCATTCTCAATAACATCATTTTCACGCAAACATTCATCAAATGCATCTCTGTCTTTCATGTGAAATAAAACTACAGTCTTTAACTGTTCTCTAAAGTCTTTAAAACCGAGTTATATTTTTGACATAAAATCCACACACTTATCCCAGCATGTCTTCCGCTGAAAGCTAGTTTCGACAAAGTGTTTCTCTTTTTAACTATGTCTCTTTCTGCTGAACAGTCATCTATAATAAATAGTGTCTGCGTTCCTTCAAACAATATAAAAAAGCGTTCTAGACACTCCACTCAGTTTATTGCTAGATTAACTAAAAATATTCATCATCTGTCCATATAAACCTTCTATCATGATGTGCTTGTTCCATTTAAGTGTTGGGCAGAAAACCACAATATGATTAAAATTATAGCGATAAACAGTTTGTAATAGGTCTAGGACAAATATTGTTTTTCCACAACCAGTCTGCCCACAAATCAATGAGCAATGAGGAGTTTTTGTCATAAAGTTTAACTGCTCCAGGGTTTTATAGAAGAATTTAATCTAATCCAGTTATTATTTTTATCATACTCTCCGTCAAAACTTGTTCAGTATAATAAAACCCTATGAGGCCTAAATGTGTAAGATTAATCCAATTCAGTTCTGTAAGATTGTTTCTATTTAAGTCAACATTGATTTTGTTGCTTGTTGTTATGATCTTAATATCCTCACCATTGTGAAGAACGACGATGGTAACGTTAAGACGTTTAACGTCTAAGTTTTGCCAGCTAATATTAATTCCTTTTATAAGGGCGTCACTAACGCCCACAACCCCGCCCCTCTCCACATCTTTAAAGACAGAAATTTCAAATATTATTGTGAACGTGTCTCCTAATTTTCTGCTTGGAAAGAACTGTAATTTTGTAGAAGCTTTTTTTACAACTGTTTCTTTTCTGTGGAGGATGTACTGTTTTTTTCCCATACGGCGTTATTTCAATCTCTTTCCGACTATTGTCATCTGGCATAAGACTTACATGTAAAGGGCAGAGTTGAATGCTTTTCTGAAACTTTTTTGACGGCCAAAAATGTAAATGGGCTTATGAATTCAAATTTTATTTCCCATTCTAAATATGGTTCCAAGTGCCATTTGAGGTCAGGCTTTCGAACTATTTTATATTCATACTGACCAACATTATTTACTTCTAGATTGCGCAGCTGTTCTAGTTTAAGGAAACTTTTTGCTGTCGCCAACCTCTTTGCGTTTATAATCGCCATCTTTAGTGTACTCAAAACCATACAAAGCGCCTATCTCACCGTTCTGTTCAAAGTCCGCAACGTCTGCAAGGTCTTTTAATTCTAAGGTTATACACCTCACAGGCGCTAATGTAACTCCTGATTCTTCTGGCCCCCGCGACATTATTTTTTAGAACAACTTATTATTTATTTCCAAAACAATGTGTAGGTTATCACATTTCACAACTTTCCCCGCTTTGTCTGCAATTTTTATATTAAATGATCCGACCCTCCCACAAACTAATCTTTTAAACTGTAAATTAGGGAATTGTATAATTTCAGAATCGCAATATGCAGCTTTCCCTGACGGAAGAGCTCTTAAAAACAGTTTTAGGGCCTTCCATCATATAAGTTTTCATCAGTGCTCAGCTCATCCAAATGAACATAGAGTAATGAATGTAATGCAAGATCGAGCGGATTTTCTCCCTCATAAGTAGTTTTGTTTGACGTAACTCTAAAACTATGAACGGACCGATTGGCAGTTGTAAAGCCTAACATTTTAGCTAGCTCTTTATCAAAATAGTACCCTACTTCTTCTTCTTCAGGTTTGAAGGTCAACATTGTTTTTCAGATTCGCATTGTTAGTTTGAGAGCAATGTCGAAGTTACTCATTGCTTCTTTTAGCGAGCAAAACCCGTAATAACCATCAGGTATGGGTTTAAATGGCTAACTAATTGGCCTCTATTATTAACTTTTTTAATCTTATTATTCTCCTTGGCTTTGCTTATATTAAACCATACGACTTTGTAGAATATTTCATGGAGCGCGACCGTTCTGGTTCCGCATTCGTTATTAATAGCATGTTCTAAACACGAAGGGCGGTCTTGAGTTGTTATTGTTACAAAGATTTTTTGAACGAAATAAAATGAGCGCGTTCAAATTACGAAAGATGCAAAATATTCTGTTGGGCCGCACTACAATCTTAAAAATATAGCAACTGACACCCTTGACATTGCTGTGACCCAGACTAACACTTTTCATAAAAAGTGAGTACTCCATTGGACAAATATCTTAACCCCCCTGTTAAAAAAGACTACATCGCGAAAGTGTGGTTCAGTCATCCGAGCAGTTTTATCAGAACCAGTTAAACTTTGCTGTGTTTTGTGCATCAACTGGATGTGGAGTGTCGTATGCTGATCACTTAAATCATCCTGATCCTTTGGTGAGTCAGTGTACAGATTTCATTTCTATTACACCTTTAGACGTATTTTGACTGAACTGCAAGCGCCATTACCAAACGACAAACCGTTTAATCCATTTAGCAACAGAATAGACATGAAGGCTTTTGAAAGGATCTGTAACGAATTTAATATTAACATCAAGACAGACTTTAGACAAAAGTTGGATCTTAATCATGGTCTAGGCACCCCTTATTTTTGGGGCGTTCACAGAAAGTATAAAATATGACTGGAATCCTCCTTACACATCTTTCTCTTCAGGCACAAACTGTTCACCTTGGGTCCATAGAGCAAGAGCATAAAACAGCATGGACAACATTTATCTTAGACACTTCTAAGGGCCTAACTAAAGCAGGAATAGAACGAATAAACGACTCTGTTCGTACTTACGTTTGGTGTTTGCTAGGTTCGCAAGCACAAACGAGATCGAGCATAACAGACCTTCTACTGGCTTTGATGCACAAAAACAATACTTAGCAAATTTAGAGGACGCCATTAATTCTACAGTTGATTTACCTTCAAGTATAAAAAGGTACCAACATGTTTACAATACGCAAGATCGAAGTAGACTTTGCTGTTGGTACTGGTTTATACATGCTGCCTTCTGACCTCAGGCTCCAGATAGGAACAATAATAAACTACAATAATGAAATCCTTGTGGCAGGTAATGAACAGAAGGTTGGGAAAACGAAATAAATTCTGAGCCAGTAATATTGCAAGCAGTAAAAAAAAAAGATGGCCCCCCAAGAATAAGTCATCCAATCCCCGTGGCCCAAAGCCCAAAGACCGTTGAAGACCCGGACTCTGTTCGCGATGACCATGAATATGAAAAGACAGCGCTTGTTCTTGGATTAACTGGCCTAGGATTACTTGGTCTTTATCTTACTAAAAATTAACCCAACTATTAAGAGAGCTAATGCCCCTAAGCGCTCGGCCATAAAGCCAACTACTTTGCTTGCAGTAGACAAAAGCCAGCTAACGATACTCCCTAATATACCTGGTAAAGAGTCTATAGCTTTACTGGCTAATTTTTTTAATAAACCCGCAAGATGATCAAGCTGTTTTTTTACCCATGATTTATCAGGCGGAGGCGATGGCGGCGGAGGTAATGAACTTTGAAACCCCCGCCGCCTGTAATAGCCATCACCAGTGTACTTATTGCAAATCCTAAGGCTGTTATAAAGCTTACTAATGTGACTCCTTGCTCTCTAAACAGTGTTCGGATTCGTTCTGCTAGTGTTGTGTCTTCATATAAAATTCTTTGGATAGTTTCTCTTATTCTGCTCACTTGAGTTCGTAATTGTTCTCGGTTAGTAGACAGCACTTCTAGTCTTGCTGATCTCTCTTGTTCAAGATCTTTTAGTCTTTGGGCTATTCTTTCTTTAATATCATGCCCTAAGTTGGCGTCATCAGCCTCAACGAGTTTTTCTTTTTCTCTTTTTATATGCTCATCTATTTCACCCAGTTTTGCTAAATTGTTTGTTAATTCGCCTCTAATGGCTCTTAAAGCATGATCAAGGGGCCCCTATTTCTCGCATGGTAGCGTGAGTCGTGTATAGTCTTTAATGCTGTTTCTTCTGAAAAACTGGTTTCTGCTTCTATTGCATTTTTTATTTCATCTGCTGATTGATTTAATTCTTAAGTTCCATGTTTTGTATTTGGTTAGCTGTTGGAAGTTCCTGCAGTGTGTTTTGAAGTTTAGAAACTGCATCCCTATCTAATTTTGGTTTAGAAATGCCAAGGCGATTTTGTTCGCTCACACTGAGCCTTTGTCTAATTGTACTCTTTTTTAAAAACTTTGATGAGTCTGGTTTAGATGTAAGCTGAACAAGTTGTCCTTGGTCGTTTTTCACAAACAAATGGTCATCTTTTACTTCAAAATCATTAGGGTCTATAAATTCGGGAGGTTCTTGGCCTACGCTTTGGTAAAATGATCTGACCTTACTTTCTGTTAATTCAAAGCCGTAATGAGAGCGCTGAGCGATGCCGTGTCAAAGGGATCATTTCACTCATGTCGTCTCCACGATCAAAAACATCATAATCTTCTTCACCTTCAATGCCTGCCATGTTTTTAAATAATTAACTTTTATTTTTTCTTCATAAAAATGTCACAAGCATATGGTTCAATTCTTGGGCCCCCATAGAAAACTGAAAGAGCCCTTTGCGTGAAGGGAAATAAGCGGAATATTACTGTTCCAAATAATCCATCTACTATTGATGCGGCATCAAATTCTACTGATCAAATTCCAGACCTAGGGCGGATGATGTGATTGTGCCAGGCACTGTGCTCTTACTTCAAATAGCACTCGCTTCACAACAACACAAGCAGGACAGTTTGTCCAGAATTTGGACGGGCACTCGTTAAGAAAAATTTCTATCAAAACTGAGTGGCAAGAAATATTTTCTTTACACAATGCAGACATATTTTTAACCTATCTGATCTATGGCTAACCGGGAATAAAGGGATGATCTTGCGTCTCAATTAATCGAAAATGAAGAAGCACTAAAAACTTAGAATAACGCCGCAGTCGCCGCAGAATCTAAAGCCGCAAAAAGGCTGTACCTAATTATGCGTATGGAAATCGCTTTTTTTTCATACCCCTAATTTTTGAGTTTTTAAAAGCGCAATGCGCCATACTTCAAGTAGCATTAAAAGACAATTGTCATATGAACTAACTTTTACTGAATATACAAACGTGTTATCAAGATCAACAACGCCGAAGCAAAGAAACAAGGCATTTCTGACATCTCGTTAGAGATTTGACGTTGTTAGAACCCCTAATTTAGCGGAGGCTGATTGAGAAACAATATCAGTCCAAATACAATAAATTACGAAAGAGTGATTTCATCATAAAACAACATATCCCAGAAGCAGGCAGACGCTATATGGAATTTTAGTTTTAGTGTCGCACAAGATCGCTTAAAGGTATTTTATTGCTGTGTGAAGATGAAGAACCGTTAAAGAGCAAGTGAAAAGTTTTTTAATTCCTAAAATAACGAAATGCAATGTACAATTGATGGTAGTCCTAACCAATTAACTACGCAAGCGGGCTTAAGGCCTTAACATCATTTTGGACGAAATAAGAAAATTGTTTGGGGGCTGAAGGGGTAGAAAGTCTAACAGCCGACCTTGTGTCTAATGATTTACATCTTCACAATGTTAGGCTTGATGATTATTTAACAACAAAATACGGTTATGGATTGACCTAAGGTCAACAGAGGATAATCAGTTGCATGGAAGCGGAGAACTGTGAGAGAGACGTAATAAACATTCAAATTGATAAAGAAGAAGAAGCCGATAAACCGCTTAATGTACATTTGTTTTTATATATGATGCGCAGCTGAATATTGAAGATAACAGACTAAAAGATATACAATACTAAATTATTTTTTATTTTATAAAAAGCATGTCTGTTCAGGTTTATCCAAATGTGCCTACAGAGCCACCAAAAAAGGGATAGTAGAAAGCCCTAACATAAAAACCTTCAGATTAACAAACATTACACAAATGCAACAAAAACTAGAGCAGGACCTTTCAAAATACAGCAAAACCAAACGAAGGTATTCTGCTGTCTTTAATGCTGTTACCTATGTTAATACTGGAGCATCGACTATAAGTGCTCTATCAGCAGGAACGAGTGTTGGTCTCTAGCACCAGGCGTAGGGGGCACCGGCAGCTTTACCTCTAGGCGGTTTGTCTTTAGCTTTTGGGCCCTTTGTGTCCATTAGCTGTAGGTGCTGCCAGCAAAAAAATAAAAACTAAACCCCAAAAGCACACAGCTAGGGTTCAACTAATAACAGCTAAACTTAGTTCCTTCAAGCTGATAATAAATAAAGCGCTAGCTGACTCAAACATCACGGATGAAGAATTTAATCGTTTACAGGCCGATTTTGATGACTACAAAAGACAAAAGTTTGATCTTCAAAGAAAGGCGAGGGCAAGTTTTTCTCAACAGCCAGACCCCGAGCAGATAAAAAAGGAATGCTTAAAAAAAGTAAACGAGACATTAAACTCTGTTCTAAACAGCTCACATTAACAACACCAAAGTGTTTATACTTTAGTTTATGAGTCCAAGCACAAAAGACCGTTGATATTGATTCTGATTAAGCCGTTGTATTTTTTTTAATTTAAATAAATATGTTGGCTTAGAAAAGAAAGACAGCATGGCTAAGATATATGAAGGCCCAGATGAATTGTTTGAAGGAATGCTCGAGAAAGAGCGTTGTCAAGAGCACTGAATGATATTGATTTAGAAGTTATTAATCCAGAAAACGTGCGGGCAAGCGTTGTACATGCAATTTCTCAAGTTCCAAGTAAACTAACAATAGACCCGCCAGTTAAAGTAATGTTAGCTGTTTTAATCGACTATATAACAATAAATGAAGAAAATCTAGAAGTCTGGTCCAACTAAACAACAGACATTCTTTCTCATAACGACATAACACCCGGTTGGGCAGACGAACTGCTTACACAGTTTGACGCTGCCGCTGAAGAAGCTAAAATGAGAGGCTCTGGTTGGTCAGAGGGCGCAGTCTTAGAGATTAGATTAAAACAGGCTAAGTATGCACCGATTGTAGGCAAGGCTTACATTCCGCTACCCCGAGAGTTGGTTTTAAAGAGAGCAGTTTTAAACATAAAAAATTCAGACAACAAATGTTTCATGTGGTGCGTTCTTGCAAGGCTGCATCATGTCCGCGAACACGCAGAGAGAGTGACTAACTATCGCAATACACCAAAGATCTTAACTTCAATGAATATCCTTTCCTGTTAGTGTAACCAAATTGATCAGTTTGAAGAACAAAACAAACCAATAACTGTCAATATCTACACATGGGATGAGGAAACAAATCTACAGCCGATTAAAGTGTCCAAGAACAGTCCAACATTGGCGAGCCAGACAAAAATCATGTTGACTTACTACTAATGTTTTCACCAGCGGGGCTGCCACATTACACATTGATACGAACAATGAGTAAACTAATGCAGCATACTTCAAAAGATGGGCACAAACAAGAATTCTGCAGAAAATGTTTAACAAGAATGCCATCTGTTCAAGCCGCAAGCGAACATAAGAAACATTGTATCGGCCCAGTTGACTGTAAACAGAACTAATTACGGGCCCCCCCCTGGATCTAAAGTTATTTTAAGAACTGGAAAAACTGCAAAATTCCCCATATGTGTTTACGCAGACTTCGAATCGCTCATTGTTCCTTATGAAGGGCCAGCTCCACAAAACTTCGAAAAAACAGTCTTAATGATAATCATCAGATTTGTTCATTTGCCTTTATTATTGTCAGGTCGGATGGCGCTCATTCAGCACCAGAATTATATAGAGGACCAGATGCGGCTAGAAGATTTTACAGCGCATGCAGCAAGTGCGTAATGACTGTTCTAATAATCTGAATTTATCTGAAATCATAATGGCGCCTGAAGACCAACAACAGTATGACTCAGCCACACATTGTTGGATTTGCGGTTTAGGCTCGCCACAAGAGTAATCCAACAGTAAGAGACCATGATCACATTAGCGGAAGTTCAGAGGTGCGCGCACAGTAAATGCAATCTCAACTAAAGTTTGATCCTAAGACATGGAAGCTGCCCATCTTCTTTCATAACTTGCGAGGTTACGACTCTCATCTTATATTGCAAGCAGTAACCAACGCCTTCAGGGTAGCATGCATTGCATCAGCATCAGAAAAGTACATGTGCTTCACTTTATAACATATCTTTCTAACGACACTATGCAACACATGATGGGCTCATTAGAGGCACAGCTATGTCCTTAATGTCCTGCCCAATAACAGAAGAATATTTGACGACAACTCTCGTTAGAAAGGGCGTTTTTATCCTTATGAGTACATGAACAAGTTGGGCAAGGTACGAAGATACACTTCCGCCTAATGGCGCGTTCTTTTCTAGTCTTAGAGGAAAGGACATACAGCGACTCCGGATTACAGCATACCCGCAAGAACTTGGCAATTGTTATGATTTTAAAACGATGGGAGACATATCATGACTCCTATTTAATGGCAGATGTATGGTTTGGTTGCGGACGTCTGTGAAAAATTATAGAAAGACCTGCATGGAAAACATTACAGCTTTGGATCCGCGCATTACATTTCTGCGCCCGGATGAGTTGGGATGCTTTTCTTAAAGTTTACTGAGTACAAATTGATATAGTGTCTGACTAACCATATGATTCAGATGATTGAAAACGGATTGCCGTGGAGGGAATTTAGTATGGCGTCGCATCATACTATAAAGCAAACAACAAATACTTAGACAACTATGAATCTGGCGATAAAAGGGCAAACATCTCATGTATATAGATGCAAGAACAATCTGTATTATGGCCAATGGAGCAATCACTTCCATTTACGCAACTTTAAATGTACCCGGCGGCATCCGAATAATCTACAACAGCATTAAAGTGGTTGGGCAGTTTAACGCTAGATCATCAGCGTGGATACATTCTAGAATTGACTTAGAATATCCTCATGAAATCATGAATCCTGCATAATGACTATCATTAGCACAGAAGTCCTCAAAGATGCTCCAAGAAACCACCTAAACATGGGCCTAATACTTCGCGGCAAAAAACATTATTCTGTCATTACCAAGACTTCTACAATTTTATTTAAGACATGATTGAAGATGACAGCATTCAATGCATAATTGCGTTTGATCAAAAACAGTTCATGAAGCCATACATCATGAAGAACACCTGATCTCAGAACAAATCCACAATGCTTCAGAAAAAGACTTTTTCAAGATGATGTAAAACAGCTGTTTCGGGAAGACTATGGAGAAATCCGCACAAGCGAAAAGATGTTTAGATTGGTCACCAAAGAGAATGAAGCATATAATGCTGATCTTCAAAACCAAATTATCAGACTTTAGAAGATTTCATGATCAAGCATTTTGTCACTAATGATGAAAAAAAGAAAGTAAAATTAGACAAACCTTTATTTATATTGGGTTTACAGTTTTAGGAATTATCAAAGCTATTATTAGAGTTTCTTTAAACTACTTTAAGCCCTCGTATCCTGAGTCCCCAAGAGTACTTTACAACAGATACAGACAGTTTTGTTATAGATATTCCTACTGAAACACTATAAAGACATGGAAATGGAAGTAGCTAAGGACATGCGGGAAATATTGGTATGATACATCTGAATAACCCTAAAGATTCGCCCTTGCATTCAAATACTAACAAGAAGGTTTTAGGAAAATGAAGGATGAATATCTGGAAAGGTGATTCAGGAGTTGTTGGTTAAGGTAAAAAATGTACAGTAATTCAGCCAGGGAGAAAATCAATTAAGAAAGCAAAGGGAATAGCTCCAGCAAGCGTTGTGCAGTCCAAACATATCACATGACTAACCTACAAAAAGCTTGTTTGGCAATAGACTTTTCATCATGACACCGTAAACTGCGATCAAATCTACATGAGATCAACACAACAAGTTGTTCAAAGTAAAGTCATTAGATAAACAAACACAAAACGGGAGTTTTGTTAATCCGGAGTTTTCATATGCAATCGGGCACTGGAGGGCCGCATAAACAGGGGGGGTTTATATTTTCATCAACTTTTATATAGATCAATCATAGCTCATAACCAATTCCATTTAAATCTTTCTCATGTTTGCTTGACGCGTTCGAATTTTTTTTTAATTATTTCAAGATATTCTTTTTTTTCTCTTTACCCCCCTCCCCAATAGGGGTTTGGAGTTGTAGGTGATCTGGATGATTTAGCATGCATATGATTAATCCCTGAAAAATTTTTCCCTTAATAGCATTACACGCAAGAAATGATTCCCGTATCATTTTCAAGGTCTCTTCCCTTTACCATTCTTGTTTCGCTCTGCGCTTCCTTCTGGCCTTCCATTTTAACCCAAAATAAGTTTACGTAATTAATTAAAGCGGAACTGTACTGGCGGAATTAACTGCAGTATCTTCTTTCACAAAGATCTTTGAGGAGCTTGTTGTTTTGTTGTGTCGTTCTCGTAAAATAATACACCACGGGCGGGTTCATTTTTACAATTCTTTTTATTTCATACGGGTCAACCCTCCAAACTGGATCGGTTGCCCTATGCGAGTGTCCCCATCTCTCCTCTCCCCGGTAAATAAAGGTAACTTTACTTTTTAAACCAAACGGTATAGTTTGCGGGGTGCACTGGAGTCTTCACCAACATTTAATTGGTTTTTCTTTTGATTGCTTGTAACTGGTTTTAACCCTTTTAAAGTCTTCATAATTCATTGCGCGCAAACTGAGGTCAGTCTTCTAACCCATTCTGAGTTGCGAGAATTTGTCAATCAGCTCTCTGGATACTGGTAGGAGAAAAGCCTTCTCAGATAACTGTTTGTTAAAGTTTCAACCTAAAGCCTGTGATCTTGATAACTCCCGGAATTCCTCTTTTTAATGGTAACTCTATGTTTCAACAATAATTGATTCACTTGGCATTTAAATTCTTTTCCAATCCATCGACTTGAATCATGCGAGGATAAGTTAGCGCCTCGTGGTATATTTAGTTGTAAAGCAACAGCAACAGCAAAGCACCTTTTTGCGTTAATGGTCCGCATACTTGGTATCTTGAAGCTAGGTCAATGGCTGTAAGGGCGTACTTAAATCTTTTTTCGTCTAATGTACTCAAGGAAACATATAGAAGGTCCCATTTGAAGGTTGTCGTTCGGTATTGTGTTCACAAAGTGTGGTCGCTGTATTCGTCCTAGGGCGCTGGTAAATAAATTTGCCAATCGCTTGTTTAGATAACCATTCTTTTTTGTTTGTTCACGACTCCCAGCTGCTTGGCTTAGCTTTTAATTGCTGTTATTCCCTTCCAATATCCTTTTGGCGAATAATAGATTTTGTTCATTTTTTACTCAGCCCAATAATATGTGCAACAAAATACACAACGTCCCCATAACAAAAGACAATAAAACCCCGATTTCTTGCAATCTTTTGTTTTCTTGAGATGTTATAAAAAGTCACTGAATTTTGGAGGGGGCAATGTCTCGATGGTTTTGCCTGTTTAACAAGAAAATATTGTTTTTATTGCTGATCAACATCTGTTAAATGTGTAAGAGCTGCAAATGCCCATCCTGTTTTTTTCAGTGCGTTATAAATACAATCTAACTGCTCAATTCTCTGCATTTCATACGATCTTTGTTCTGCAGCTATTTGCTCCACAGCTTTGTTATGTCTTTATCGCTCGCCTTCATCCCTGGTATTTACTAAATGCGTAATTACTACCGCAAAAGCGAGCGCATTCACCACAGCGCCGCCTATCATCATTACGATGAAGCCATTTTTTATAAATGTATTTTTTTATTTACATATTTATAACTGTCTGGAAATATACCTTGCTTGACTAGAAAATCTTCGTGGCATACGAAGCCTGCAATGAGAGCAATTAGCTTTTGCTGAATCACAAAGTCTAGTTTCCAAATCAGCTGGTTTAATAATTAACAAGCTTTTACCAAGCATTTGAGTATCCTACACTTAACCTCCAATAACAGCAGAATGGTATTCAAGGTTAGCAACAGTTTTTTCGGTGGCTCATTTTTAGAAATTAAAAATAATTATAATTAATACAAACATGAACAGGTGAAGATCACTACAGCTCAAGGCAGCCTAAACCTTCCTGAAACTTGATGAATGGCCAAGATATGATGAACCAAGCTATTATGCCCAAAAAGGAGAGGGCTGTATTCTTTGGCACCATGCGGAAAAACAACAGTTCCTCGTAACTGCATTCAGCATTGAACAAATTCAACAGGTGTCGCCGCAAGACATTATTAAAGTACATAACAGGTATGAAGCGAAGCAGGGGTCTAGAATGGTGAAAATTGTGGGGCAAACGTCTTTAGTTTGTACACTAAACTAGTCAGTAGATTTGCTCCCATTGATTCTGAACAAGAACTACGTATGATATTAACCGCAAGATCCAGTTTTTTAAAAACCAAAGTCATTAGAGTCTCTAGGGTGGATCTGTATTACAGATTTGGACATTGGTTATCGCCATTAATCATGGGAATGTAATAATTACTTTTAATCATATAGACATTAATTCCCTTCAAATGAACGAGCCGAAAATCACAGAATCAGAACACCCCTGAATCAGAAAGCATTGAAATCAGTCGCGAAAGTACCAGTAAAACACCTCATCCTTGGCGTGTTTGAAGCTGAAAAAGCTTAGCGATGGCAAACAGACAAAAAAAATTAATGTTTACAAAAATAGCTCATAATGAAACATAACAACCGCCAACGCCAGCACAAGTTGATTCAATGCCAGCTATAAAAACATCCATGTGAATTCAAGACCTACAGCGCCAAAGTCATCATGGAATATGAACTTAAAACTGTTGCCATTTTTGGGCGCCTTGCAGCTGCTGGGGCGGTTAATACTGTTATAAAATATAAAAACCAATGGCAGCCAAAACAAAAGCAATCAAAAAAATCTGAACTCGCTAAATATAAAAAACAACAGCACGCCCAGCACCTCCAATAACAAAAGATCATTTTGATCCATTTCAGAGAATATATTTAAGAACTAAAATTTAAATTTTTTTAATAAAAAATAGAACATGGCCGTATTATAAACTGAAGGTGTCAATAAATTAAAGACATGGAGTCTAAAAAAGGACATTTCCATAACCCAGAAATGTAATCAATGCGGTTGCTTAGGATGTAAGAACTTCATTTTTAAAAAGATCTATGCTGACCGATCTTGCGCAGAAAACGCTGAGCAAGATATTCTCAGCGTTGACGCGTTTTTTGAAGCTGTTGTACTATATAGACAATCTACTATTTAAGATAAAAAAAAAACCATAGATTGTAATTTTTTGATAATTATAAGATAACTTGAATCAAAACTTGGTTGTACTAAAGGATGACTTAGTTTATGATCTTAGGTTAACTTGGGATTGACTTGAGGATGACTTCAGTTAAGAACTTAAAAGTGACTTGGGGTGACTTGAGGATGACTTAAGGTTATTCCTTGGAGTAAGAACTTAGGATGACTTAGAAGTGACTTGGGTACTTCAGTTAAGAACTTGAGATGACTTGATTGTGCTGCGTGGGGTGGGCGTGGGGGAGGGGGACGTGCGTGCGTGTGTGTGCGCGCACTCTCTCAATAATTTATAAGAAACGAATGTTCAGAATATAATAAAAGTTATTATCAGTAAAAACAACAAAACAACAACAATCACAGCCACCTGCACAAATCATTTAAAAAATACGGGAGAGTGCTTGCATAGGAAATGGGAAAGGGTTTATGGTTGGCGCTTTAAGCGCCGTAAATCAAGACGGCTGTCATTCTCTCTGGTCAACTGAAGATTATTCAAAGCAAGCCAGCCAATTGCATATTATCAAAGCTGATTTTAATAAACAAGACAGTTGAATAAAGTACACTCTGAGGCCGCCCGAAGGCAGCCAAAAAAGTTGAAGCAGGACCGTTGAAGGAAGCAGTGAAGCCAGTAATCACAGCAATATAACAAAGTCATGGAGTGCTTGGTGTGAAATCAAGCAGTCCATCTCTAAATATATTACCGTTCCATGCATGAACGGTACTATATTTAGAGCCCCTACGTCAGTGTAGGCTGCAGTTCCTTACAGTCCAGCGCGCACTGTTGCTAAAACGCCCCACAACCCTGCCCTAAACAAACCCGACCGTTCAAGCATAGACGGTACTATATTTAGAGGGGGGGGGGGGGGCCACGTCAGTGGTAGGCCTGCAGTGGTCTTAACTGTCCGCGCACTGTTGCTAAAAACGCCACCCAAACAAACAATTTGTATGACTAGGCTGTGACATTGAGGTTTCAACCGGATATTTGGAACCTTTTACCAGTAGTTTCTGTATTCTCAATCTGTAGCAAATGTTTTCAATTTGCTTCAGTTTATTTCAGAAGAAATTGCCTGGCAGACTCAATATGTGTAAAACTGAGGACATGGTGAAGTACTTTTGCAAGAGTACGTAGCTTGCGTAACGTAACATCGAATATCCTGTTTTTTCTTTTAACCATTTGCCCACGTTTCTTTCATTCATCTTCTTTTCTTTCTTCTCCAGCCATTTTTTGCACAAAAATCAGAAACCGACCAAACTGAATATGAAAACATTAATTGCTTGGGCTTCGTCTTTTTAGAATTTCCAATCCCTTTTTGCAGTTTTTCTATAATTTCATTTTCGCCCGCGGAGTGACAAAAAAGAACAGAATCCTAAAAAGGCTTTCTTGATATGCCAGTACTGTGTCAGCTTCATTTGCAACAAGATAATTGAGCAAATCTTTTGGAGAATCAAGCTCCGCCCCTCTGTTTCTTCCCTGTTTTTCTTTGAATAAATCTTCCCATCTTTTCTTTCGTTTTGGCCTTTTTGTATTATTCATTGGGCCTACTGTTTTTGCCTTCTCAGCAATGTTGCCATTTCATTCATGAAATAAGCCTGTTCTCTTCAAGTACATTCTTTTCTTCTTCGGTCCACAATTCCTGTTTGGGAGTTGGGTGGCGGTAATGAACATGCAAGCTTGATCCATGTCAGGTAAAATAAAAAACTAGTTGCCCTGCCCTAGAATAATCTAACAATTCTTGTGAGTCAGCCTGTTGATTCAAGAAGTTCTCTATCTAATTCTGACAGAAAATACTATCTGAGACATTTGTGTGACATTTCGCCTTGTTTAAATTTAAACACTTTTCTCACTGAAAAAGCACACAGCACAGACACAGCCTTCCAAATAAAATGACAAGCTAGGGTCGTTGTCATAACGTCAACAACAGTGCTGGAGCGATGTGACGCCTTATACTATCCCGTGATTAAATCTTGGCTTAATGGTTGGTAATGCCAAGAAACATGTTAGATTTGTTTAGCCCTAGGCGGGAATCCTTATTGGCCTTGCAACTCATAAAGACCCGACAACCCCATTAAGTTACCTGTGTCCGACATAACGGGTCTCTGCAGTAATCGAAAAGTGCAGAAGTCCTTAGGTAGGCCGCAACCTACAATTAACGGCTTACCTGCCCCCACCGTTTGTATATATGGCGCGTTCAGTCACGGCTGCCTTTTCCCCTACGTTACTCTATGACGTGTTCAGAGGCCGCGGCTGACTTTCCCCTACGTTACTACGCTAACTTTTTTTGTTATTGAAGTCTTACCATGTCAGAGAACGTAGAAACCAATCCTGGTATATCTTTCGCCCAAACCTGGTTGAGGGCCGGAAGTGGCCCAGGATTGTTATTTCTACGTTCTCTCTACCTATATCCTGGAAAATCATAAAAGGGAGCATCACCATACAGCAGCTGGTGCAAAAAGGTGGCAACCTATGTTAACTGAAAAATGGTAACTACTGCAAACCACACTTTAGCAACTTTAAAACACCAAAACAAAATAGTAAACCAACTGCAGCATACATGGAAACTCGTTGTTAGTGAACACCCCCCAAAACAAAAACTAAATTCCCCCAAAAACACGTGCAGCCAACCCGCACGTGCAAACACGACCGCAATCGAAGCCCACACTCTATGTACCATCGGCGGAGGGCAAACCAAAAACCATCCTGATGACAGCGCAACGCGCTCGAAACAAATTTGTAGATAGTTTTAAGATGATCCTCTTTTAACTTGTTTCAACTAATGTTGCTCCCCAAGGGGTTGAGCACTTAAAAAAATTGCTTTAGGCATTTTAAATATACTGATCTATATATATAAAATATATTTTATAATTTTAAATATATATATATTATATATATATATATATATATATATATATATATATATACATATAGATCAGTATATTTAAAATGCCTAAAGCAATTTTTTTAAGTGCTCAACCCCTTGGGGAGCAACATTAGTTGAAACAAGTTAAAAGAGGATCATCTTAAAACTATCTACAAATTTGTTTCGACGCGTTGCGCTGTAATCAGGATGGTTTTTGGTTTGCCCACCGCCGATGTTATATAGCTGTGGGCTCCCGTTTGCGGTTGTTTGCACGTGCGGTTGGCTGCACGTGTTTTTGGGGACTTTCAGGTTTTTGTTTGGGTGTGTTCACTAACAACGATTTCCATGTATGCCTGCAGTTGTTTACTATTTCTGTTTGGTGTTTAAAGTTGCTAAGTGTGGTTTGCATAGTTTTAACCATTTTCAGTTAAACATAGGTTGCACCTTTTTGAAACATTGCTGTTGGTGATGCTCTTTATATATATATATATATATATATATATATATATATATAAGAATATATATATAATATAATACATTGTTGCACATATATATATATACATTTTTATACATACACTTATACACACACAATACACACGCACATACATACACAAAACACATATCAGTTATACAGAGCAAGTAAAGGTGTATAAAAGTTCCATTCTGTAGTAAACCTAGACACACTATCATTAAATTTCGCATTATATTGTTCTATCTTGGTATCTTTTATTCAGCTGCTTCTGAAAGATAGTTAAGTTAGGTGGGATTTTTCTAATATACTTTTGTATATATACTGTTTGCAAACATTATTAAAAGTCAAAAATACATCTGTTTAGAATGGTTATCCACATTAAAAAGTACCAGTTCACGTGAAATCTTTAAATCATAAACATTTTCGCATTTTCATGAATATTTTTTCCAAAGAGGTCCAAAAACATCTAATATATTTACAACTCAGAAAAAAATGTTCAATAGAGTCTCTTGTTTCTTTACATAACGAACAGTTTGCTGTGGCAGAAAACCCCATTGCACTTAAAACAACATTTGTTAAATTTATTAGTGAACAATTTAGTCTGTAGCCACTTCAATCTAACTTTTAGTTTATGTTTTTTTAAGGAACACCTCTTTCCAAGGAATACCAACATTTAATTTTTGTGTCCAAATTTCAAACAACCATTAGGTCTGACATTGTCTGTGTTAGAATTTCATGCATTAATTTTGATCCTTTTGATACCTTATAAATTCGTCTTAATGCATTTGGTATATCCGAAATCTGTTTTTGTCTGTTTTTCGTTTAATCCACTTATTCTGATATATTTTTTAAAATTGCCGTATAATACCATTAAACGTGACAAAATCAATCTTACATCCATGATTTTTTAAAAATTCTTCAAATGTCATAAATTCTCCATTAGTCTTGAAAAAAATGTTTTATGGCGTACACTCCTTTTTTATCAATTTATTATGTTTAATTACTACATTCCCAATTTTTACTTTTTCGTTGTAAAAAATGGGTTCAGAAAGCAATTCATTCCAAGTTTTGGGTTTTACAATTAAAAGGGAAATAGCCTATATGCTTTCAGTACATGCATCCAAAAGGTGGCCTCATGTTTTTATGCTTAAAATCAAAAGCTGTTCCATAGTATTCTAGAAACGAAAGAATGGGGCATGTTTGTGTTGCTATGGTTTGTGGTTTTTAGTTTTTTAATCCATGAAAGTTTTAAAGCACAGATAATTTCCTTATTTTTAGGTATGTTTAGTCCACCCTGTTTCTTTGTTTTGATAGAGGTTTTCCGACTAATTTATCTTGTTTTCCATTCCAGACAAACTGAAAGCATAGTTTTCTGGAGGTTTCCTAGGGAAGTAGTCTGGTGGATCTGGGAGAAATATCCATAAGTGTATTAATTTGGACAAAACAAGCGATTTCAAAACAGCTATTTCTACCAATGGGGTAATTGTCTTTGTGACCAAATCTTTAAACAGTTTTTTAACTTCAGAAAATTTTTCATTATAATTAATACTTTCACAATCCTTAAGATCTTGCGTGAACCATATTACCTATATTTTGAATCTAGGAGGATTCCATATCATTTTAAGTGAGGGGAAAAAGTTACTGTGATCTTTTCTTGCTTCCTAACCATACTGCTTGTGTTTTACTACTACTGTTCATATGCAGTGCTGACCACTCTACCGAAGCGACAAGAAGAAGTATAGTTTTTTCAAATGAAGTTTTATCTCCACATTAAATAACTGAGTATCATCGGCAAACTGAGAAATTTTTGTTCAGTGTCACCGATATGAATTCCTTTGATCAATTCCTCTTCTTTTATCATTATTGCCAAAATTTCCGCACAAAGAATGACAAATATGGGAAAGTGGGTCTCCTTGTCTGCATCCTCTTTCTACCTGAAACCCCCGGGAAGTATTTCCATTAACAATAACTGTTGACTTTATATTTTTGTAAAACGTCCAATCCATCGACAAATACTTTCTCCAAAGCCATATCCTCTTAAGATCTTAAACATGAACTTCCAACTTAAAGAATCAAAAGCTTTTTCAAAATCAATGCATAGAAGTAAACCTGGAATATTCTTTGAATCTAGATAAGTAATTAAATCATATATTAATCTCAAGTTGTTGCCTATGTATCTGTTGGCCACAAAACCAGATTGACTTCATTTATCAACTGTGGTAAAACCTGTTTTAGTCTGTTTGAAAGCATGAAGAACCTACCTTATAGACAACATTCAGGAGAGATATAGGGCGCCAGTTCTGAATATAATCTTTGGGTTTATCACCTTTGGAATACAAGTGATCAATCCTTCTTTCTGTGTTGGGACAGTTCTCCATCCTTGTATGCTTCATTTAAAGCTCTCACTAACAAAAGGCCCAATCTGCTTCCAAAAAAAATTAAAAAATTCTGCACTAAATCCATCTGTCCCCGGACGTTTACCGTTCTGCATGTTTTTTTAATGCAAAACCTGCCTCCTCTAAAGTAATTTCGCCTTCTAATAATCGCTCTTCTTCTTTCGATAGTTTAGGAACATTTCTTACAAGGTCCGGATTTCACATTCGTCTACGTCTTTTTCCCTTTTACAAGTTTTCATAAAAACACTTAACTTCCTTTTTGATATCTTTTTTGGGTTTTTTAGGGAATGTCCACTTTAGTTACTAATCTTGTCCCTCTTTGCTAAAATAATTTCTTTCTCAAGATTACAAAAATATTTCGAAACCTTCTCCCCCTTTTGCAATCCATCTGGCTTTTGATCTCAACAATACTCCTTTCCCTTCTCCTCTCTCGTATGGCCTTCGAGTTCGTATTCATTTCTTTAAGCATGATAATTTATTTTCAGTTTTTATTTTCTGTATTTTCTAATGTTTCAATATCTTTTATTAGTTTGTTTTCATGATCTCTCATTTTCTTGTTTTTCAAGTAAACATAAGCAACTGTTTTTGCACGGATTTTCATCACAAAAATCAAGGAACGTTTGTCGGAGATTTGTAACTGTATTTGTGATTTAGGGACATCCTTTATTGTTGTTCTGTCGTTTGTGAGCAGTTGCATATTCACTAATAACATAAAAAATTTTTTGAATTTTTTTTCTTCTACGTAGCATTTATCCCTAAGTAAAGAGGAGTTAAATTTCCAAAAATTATGATTTTTTTCGGTTTTGCCGAATTTTAGCGTTAATGTTACATGGAGTTGGGCAGAACGGTTTTCCTGGAAGAATATCAGTAATTTCAAAGTACCAGAACAAATGGTCTGATAATAGAAAAAAGTCAAGCCCACTTTGCTTTAAAGGTTAAATTTTTTCCAGGTATAGCGTCTGCATTTTGGATTGTTTTCCCTCCAAAAAATCAGATAATCCACATTCTTCAGTCATTTTTCTGCAGTTCTTCTCTAGCTTCAGGAGTAATAAACCTGTTTATAATTACAACAATCGATATGTGGATCTACGCAATATTCCGTCTCCCACTGCAATGATTTATGATTCTTATAACTCTTGATTTTATCTTTTTAACACTCTATAAAAAAAATGGACATCTCTATTCGGACCATAAACATTAACTAAAAGTATTTCCTTTTCACTGTAGAGAAGGATATAATTTATGAAAATTTCCATTTTCAAATTTCGGTATACATTTCTTATTTTTAAATTCGAAAATTATTTGAAAACAGGACAGCTACTCCTCTTGCATTTGATCGAAAGGACGCAAAAAAAGCATTCAATCCCATTCAATTTTACATATTTTTCCCAAATTTTTAATTGAAATTTAGTATCTTGGAGACAATAGATAGAAATCTTTTTTGTTTTAGATAGTGAATACATCTCTTCGTTTATACATGTCTCCCAGACCTTGGGAGTTTAATGACAAAATCGTGATACTAACCATGGTTGGTAATACCTTTCTTTACTAAAACAGCTGTAAGCCAGAATCAAATCAAAAATGGGACAACGAGTGTCCAAGTTTCACAGTTTGTTTGTAAGCTCCAGTAATTAGGGAAAAGTAGCAGAAAAAATTACGACTTTATAAAATTCACTAAGAAGAACATCATAAAAAAAGTTTCTTTCACAAACATTTCCCATCGTTTTCAAAAAGCAGTTTTCGCCATTAAAACACACACGCATACATCACAAAAGGTTAAACAATTCTAGTGGAGAAAAAAAAAGCAAATCAGAAAATTTCAGTTGCCGGTGATGATCGTTGAATTTACGGCAAAAGAAGTGTCTCCATGGCAGAGTCATGTCATTGCGTTCAGTTTTCACAAACTTCATATTCACAAATTTACTTACAGTTGACAGCAATCGGAAATATCATTATCTTTAAGCGTTCCATCCATGAATAGATGGTAACTCCCCTCAAAAGTAGGCTTTTTGTGTGATCGTGCAGATGTTTCTATAAACGTTTGACATGGAGAACTGAATAGTAAAGAGACATGTAATACAGCGATAAGTCTTTTTCCCCTATAAATCAAATAAAACATGTACATGACTAAAAAACGATAACATGTTGGCAAATAACATACAACAAGGTTCAATCTCGTTTCCAAAGCTCCTCATAAATTCTCCATTAGTCTTGAAAAAAATGTTTTATGGCGTAAAACTCCTTTTCTTATCAATTTATTATGTTAATTACTACATTGCATTTTTTTCATTTTCGTTGTAAAAAATCGGTTCAAAAAAGCAATTCATTCCAAGTTTTGGGTTTTACATTTAAAACGGAATAGCCTATATGCTTTCAGTACATGCATCCAAAAGGTGCTCATGTTTTAAGCTTAAAATCAAAAGCTGTTCCATAGAAATTCTAGAAACGAAAGAATCGGGCATATTTGTTGTTGCTATGGTTGTTGGGGTTTTTTTGTTTTTTTAAACCATGAAAGTTTTAAAGCACAGATATATTTCCTTATGTTAGGGATGTTTAGTCCACCCTGTTTCGTTGTTTTGATAGAGGTTTTCCGACTAATTTTATCTTGTTTCCATTCCAGACAAACTGAAAGCATAGTTTCTGGAGGTTTCCTATGAAGTAGTCTGGTGGATCTGGGAAAAATATCCATAAGTGTATTAATTTGGACGCGTTGAGGGAGGCATGGGGGGGTGGGGGAAAGGGGGGAAGGGGGAGTAAAGAAGTAACACTAGAGGGGGACAGGGGTAGAAGACGGAAGGACAAAGAAAAAACGGAAAACCGATAAAAAGAAGGAATAAAGGAATGATCAAAGAAATAGAGAGAGAAGGTTGTGAGAGAGGGGAGAGAGAGAGAGAGAGAGAGAGAGAAGAGAGAGAGAGAGAGAGAGAGAGAGAGAGAGAGAGAGAGAGAGAGAGGAGAGAGAGATGTGTGTGAAATTTTAGCGGGAGAGACGAAGTGATAAGTGGAAGAAAGAGATAACCGGAGGGGGTGGGGGGGGCGAATCTGTAAAGAGGATTAGAACAAGGAGGGCGCGAAGGAGAGGTGGGGGGGGGGTGTAAAGAGAGAGACTGAGAAACGGAGAGAGGGAGGGAGGGGAAGAAAGAGAGAAGGAAGGTGGGAGGAGAGGGAGGGAGGGAAAAAGACAGAGAGCTACAGAGAAGGGGAGGGAGGGGGAGAGGGATAGCAGGAAGAGAGAGAGAGGAAGGGCGAGAACAAGATAAAGAAGAGACAGAGAAAGGGAGGGATGGTGGGAGAGGAAGTGCGGTAAGAGAGAGAGAGAGGGGGGGGGAGGAGGGAACAAGACAGTGAGAGAGACAGACCCTGTCAGCTACACTAAGATTGCATACACTGTGACAAAAAAAAACAAAAAAAAAAGTCTGTCCAAGGAAGCAAGTACATTCAAAAATGTTAATAAAAATGAGGGAATTCAAAGATCTATCCAGCCGTAATTGTTAAACAATCAAAGCATCAATCAATTAAAAGAAGTCATAAACAAATAACTGACCAATTAATCACGGAAGCACGTGAAGATATGAGTTGATTGGTTATCAGATTTGGCAACAAAAAAAGTTATCAATCAATCACACAACTGGAGCGGGAAGCACATTGATCACTGCAGTGAAATCAGTCACGTTGTTCATCAATCAGTCATACAATCTATCGATGCATATGTGAACATATCTGACTAATTGATCGTCTAATCAACAAGCAAAAACATATCGAGTAAATCAATCGATCAACCGATTTGTTCTTCAATCAAATAATCAGCGTGACTGTATGCTGATCAATATATTTTCATTATTCAATCATTCAACTGATCAGAAAATCAATAATCCAATCAATTACTCAGTTACTTGATTAACCTATCAGCCAGCTACACATTTACTTCATCATTCAATCATCCAGATCATTAGTAACAGAATCAGTCAGTCAACAAACCCAACAATATGACCTGGAATGGGAGAGGATAAAAAAAGGCTGACCACACAAACAACGCTACTAATTGCACAAAGTATTAGCCTCTCAAAAAGATATACCCTCTCAAAATAATGTAGTAATCAGAAATAATTGACAAGATATGCATGCCGGGCGAGGGTGGGAAGGGGACAATCTAGGAGGGCAGGTTTAACCATAATTGTCAATTTGACAGCCAATCGATCAAACCAGGTATTCACTCCATCCACAACCAGTCGATCAATGAACAACAACAAACAAAAAAAATTAATGAACCAAAGTAATCTACCTTTACAGGTTTACACATCTACTATATACTAACACAGTTACTATTCAATAAAAGCATTTTATGAGTTTTGGATTAATCAATTGTTTATCTGACCCGTTCATCCACTCACCTCTCATCAGCTATTGGTCTTTAATAATGTACACAAAAGACCAACCAATATATATATATATAGAATGCTGAACAATTAAGTAGTGGGGGAAAACAAGTGCAGGCTAACAATTCTTCAGTCGTTATAGTAATGACTTGGCAAAGATTTGAACTTTAAAAAAAAATTGAAGATGAAGAAAATGGGGGGAATATATTATAACTATGAGAAGCCCTTCACTAGCTGCCTGCGGGAACCATCGTAATCCCTCTCGAAGGCAGATTTATTTGTATTGCCTGCTCCTAGGCCTTTCATCCGCTGGATCGGACTCATCAGGGAGACACGGCTGATTGTGTCTGTGCTCTTGGTGTCAAATAGAGACACACCACAGTCCATAATTCTGTGGTGTTCTCACCACCAAGGGTTCAAAAACGAATCCAACAGCACCCCCAAAGCAGCCAGTGAAGGGTAGTAAAATGGAACAAAACAAAGGTGTGGAGAGGAAAAAAGTTGCTGAAAAACTAAAAGCATTATTCAAACAGTATAAAATGTAGGGGACAATCTTTGAGCCTATGCTTGAGGATCCATTCAAGGATGCAAGGGAGATCAAAAGACATGGAACAGTCTGAGTGGTCAGCTCTGCTGTTCAATAACCCAAGCATTGTGAGTAGCTATATATATATATACATACATACATACATATAGCAAGCAAATTTGTTTCACGCTGTGCGGTCGTCAGGATGTGATGAGCTTGTGTTGCCAGTGCCACGTATATATATAGCTAGCTGGCTTGCTGTTGTTTTTTCCCGTGCTACATGTGTTTCTCAGGTGTTGGTTTTATTCACTGATAGGAACTTCCATCTCTGTCTGCAATTGTCAACCATTTCTGTTCTAACATTTAGAGTTGCCAACTGTGGTTTACATAGTATAATATTTCTCTGTAAGGCATAGATTACATTTTTTTGAAATGTTGTTGTATGGTGCTGGTCTTTTTAAGATTTTCCAAGATATGTTGTAGTCTATGTTTTTATCTTTAAGTTTCCAAATGTATTTACTCAATTCTGTTTGGTTTTTATATCTTTCTTTGTTGAATGATTGTTTGTGGTTTGCATATCTAGTTTTGAATTGATTTTCAGTGATACCTACATATGTTTCTTTTGTGTTCTCTGATGTTCCAGTGGCTTGGTACACAATGTTGTTGTAAAGGCATTTGTTGCTTAGGGGACACTGTTCTTTTTTGGTACAGTTACAAGATTTCCTTTCGTTACCCTCCTTTTTCTCTGTGCTGCTTTTCATTTTGTTTGCTGAATCGATGGCATTTTTAAGATTCGGCATACATGAATATGATAATTTGATGTTGTTTTTGTTGAATATCTTAAATAATTTATGGTCTTTTGGGAACGATGATGTCAAGGTCAGAAATGGAAATTATTTCCCACACAAAGAAAACTTTACTGCACAGTAAAAATGAAACCTGGATTAAGAACACAAGCAGGAATTCAACTTTCGATGTCACAATGGGATCATGTGATGGTGCCGAAACTTGCGAACTTGTCGGACATTCATGAATGTTGTGTGTGTGTGTGTGTGTGTGTGTGTGTGTGTGTGTGTGTGTTGTGTGTGTGTGTGTGTGAAGAGTGGAGAGAGAGAGAGAGAGAGAGAGAGAGAGAGAGAGAGAGAGTGATCGAGAGAGAGACAGAGCAAAAGAGAGAATGTGTGTGTGTGTGTGTGTGTGTGTGTGTGTGTGTGTGTGTGTGTGTGTGTGTGTGTGAGTGTGAGTGTGTGTGTGTGCGCTTGTGTGTATGTGTGTGTGTGTGTGTGTGTGTGTGTGTGTGTGTGTGTGTGTGTGTGTGTGTGTGTCTGTGTGTGTGTCTTGTGTGTTGTGTGTGTGTGTTGAGAGAGAGAGAGAGAGAGAGAGAGAGAGAGAGAGAGAGAGAGAGAGTGATCGAGAGAGAGACAGAGCAAAAGAGAGAATGTGTGTGTGTGTGTGTGTGTGTGTGTGTGTGTGTGTGTGTGTGTGTGTGTGGTGTGTGTGTGTGTATTCGCATGTGTGTGAAAATCTCGTGAAGTCACGTTCTCTGAAAATCTCGTAAAGTCACGTTCTCTGAAAATCTCGTAAAGTCACGTTCTCTGATAATCTCGTAAAGTCACTCGCGCTTTCCATGTTCCAGTCTGGGCGCATTTTAAATGGTTCATTACAAAGTGTTCCCAACAGCGCTGAATAACCTTGCGAGAAAGTGGCCATGAAATGAAATGAAAGAAAAGATGGGGCGACAGTGGAACACAAAACAAACAAACAAAACTTCATGTTGTTTATAGCTCAGCCGATGGATCATATCCAGGCTTTCACACCGTGTAACTGAATTCTCTAAACAGATGTTGGGGGGAAAAATATCCATAACTCATTAAGAACAGATTATCTGAAAGTCACAAACATTGCTTCCAAGTCTTTCTTCCGTAAAATTTCAGGATTTATCTCTTTCAGGAATTTAAAAAAAAATCACCTCTAGTGAGACAGGTATTCATGGACTGTGCTGTGAAATGTTAATATATGACACAGTGTAAGTGCCATGAGTAAGGTTATTCCAGACCCTCCTGCCTCCAACATGTAGATTCCATACACCGTCATGGGTTTGGACTGTCTGCGGCCATTCCGCATCACCGCTGTGCACTGTCTGTAAGCAGAGACTGAGGAACCATCCCTTTCCAACGGTCACGGGAACAGCGCATAATTATTGGTTCCTTCTAGTCTGCTAATCACGCTCACAAATGACATGTCATTGTGAATAGCAATCCTCTTTCACACCCCCACCCCCTCTCTCCAACCCATGTGTTGAGTGCGCTTGCTTACAAGCAACCCCGCTCGCTCCAAGTGAAGGTCAATTTATGCGTGGTGACCTCAGCCTTGACCACGATCTCCCCGTCCATTCCGCAGCTGCTGAGTTCAATTTGAAAACAAACAAACAAAAAAGTGGGTAGATTCGAACCCGAGTCCGTGGCTTAATAAAACTGGTATTTATTTATTCATGTACTAATAATCTGCGCAATCAAACTGTTTCAGGTTTCCTTTTGTCTGCAATTCATGCGCTGCGTTTGCAATATTTTATCTCTGCAACGTTGTAAAGCGTGTTTGCCTGCACGCCTGTTTATTCAAGTGTTTGGTCACATGACCGTAGGTTGTTAATTCTCACCTTGTAGAGAGAAGTCCTTTCTGCTCTGAGGACAATTCCACTTCCATTTTTCGACTTGTATGTTTTAGTGCTTTCCTTTTTAGAGTGTAGGACTACGTGCGTTCGTTCGTGGGTTAAAAAAGGTGGCTAGTGCTCGTTGTTTGTGTGTTTGTATACTTTATTCATAATTGAGTACTAGATTATCATGAATTCAGGTTTGGTTCAATTACCGGTTTTCTTCCTCATTTCCATAATATGTGCTTTATGTTTATGTCCGATGGTGCTAGCACCCTGTGTTGTCATGATTCATAAGCGTTGAAGCCTAATCCTTATTTTTGAGGCCCCCTTCCTGCTCGTCGGCCAGTCTGTACCAGATCTCAGACACCAGGGCGTCCCGCCCTCCGCTCTGTCTTGAGTTACTTGACCTGTGGGAGGTGGTCTGACTGCGTGTGTGAGCGAGTGCTTCGTTCGATTATTCATCGATATGTCATCGTTCATTAAACTCTTGGATCTATCTGCCGGTCAGTCAGTCCGTTTCGTTTCCTGTAGAAGCGTAAGAATTAAAATGTTTCAAAATGGAGTGACTGAGGGCGGAATATGAAGCAAAATTTGGAAAGAGAGGGGGTTAGTTGCCGCCAAGGACACAGAGTACAGGACTAGACACAATGCATTTCGACCTCTTGGGTCTTCTTGAGGCAAAAACAATTAACACTAAGCACAGTGAAAACGAAGAACGAGAAACTGCACGTGTAAACGGACGCTATTGGGATC
>JAFLJL010018678.1:59144-71293 GCA_018398815.1 Conus ventricosus | reverse complement strand
CTTCGTTATCCCAAATTCGGACCAGGAGAATACATCACTCCCGTAATCACTGAGGACCTGCCTGCCTCAAGTAAAAGCTTCCCTGCTTCTCAATTCCCTTCTCTCTGAGACAATACATTGCCCCCTCGAATTCTCCTGACCTGGAGTAACGAGTCTCGACTTCTCTCGCGACTTCTTCTGTCTCTTGCGAAATGACGAGCTTCAACTCCTCTCCCTGGAGTTGGTACTGGCTGGGCTGAACTACGGTGTGTTCCCCACACCATGGCCATCTTCAAACACCTCACGGGGTGAAAGATGAAGGGTGAAGGGCGAAGGGTAAAGGTGAAGGGCTGAAACACGAATAAGGTTCGTGTAAGTAACCTGCTTCTCTATTCAACATATGAATTCTTTCTCTCTTCTTTAAGTTTTCCCCTGTAGCTTTCCCCAACTATCCACCGCTCACCTGGTAATAACTGGTCAGCAAAGAGGACCACCGTCCTGACAGGTTCGAGTCTCTAGGCCATCTGCTGGGTTAAAACTGACTCTTTCCCCCCTTCTTCCTAGTGAGTGCATACTCAGTGTTCAAAACACATGACCAGCACCCTACCTTACCAGCCTTGTTAAACTATCACTCAGTGGTCACTTTCACCCAATGACCACATCGTTTCTTGAATGAGTGATACTCACAATTATTTTGGGGACGCCCGCTACACTAGTCAAGCCATATGAATATTCTTCCTTTAATTGTGGCACGGGGAAATGATTCATATCACTAACTACATGTGATGGAGCGTCACATGCCTTGATGTGAGGCTACGTCACATGACATTGCTGTAGTGTGTGTGTATACTGTGCGTGATTTGTTTCCCGTCTCCAGTTTCACGGGAGACAGTGACCACTAGGGTGCTGTCTGAGGGCTTCTTTTGCTTTTCTTGATTTCGTCTCACTGTTCCGGTTCTGTGTATCCTTTCATTTCCTTTTCACCCCTTTTTCAAAACCTTAAACCTTCTCTTCAATAAGCTCCTATCTAGTTTTCTTTTCAACATTTTCATCTTTTAGGTAGGATTTCCGCTAGTTTGTGTTTTCTTCCCCTCTTTTTAATTGTTTGTGATTCCATTTGGTTGTAAATTTATATTCACTTATCGTATAAGGCGATACATTTGTTTTGTAAATTCATTTGGAATTAAGTAAGAAAGACTGACAACAAGAACATTTAAGAACTAAAACTTTATAAAGAATTTATTTTCAGAAAACTTTATTGTGTTTTTTCCTTTCTTAGGAAAAACAGATTTGCATTGAACTTCATTTTGTTTTAAATTCCAAATTGATAGCAGTTTGCAAATTACTTTTGGAAAAATACATTCCTTGGATTTGATATCTACCCTGTTTTAGTAAGCTGTTTTCTGTTTACACCGGAAATTGAATTCTTTATTTGTATATACTATAATTACGTTTTTGTGAAACATAAAACATCATCATATATCGCCTTATTTTTTATTCATACTTAGAAATTGTTTTGTGTTTATATCTGGTTGACGGTTCATTATGGATGATTTGATAAATATGTTCAACAAGCGGAACGCTTGGGTTTTGATGGAGACAAACTTACTAATTATATGCAACAATGCACAGATAGGGCAGACAGGCTAAGAGAGAGAGAAGAAAATAGATTACAGAGGGAAGCTGAAGCTGAAGAAAATAGACTACAGAGGGAAGCTGAAGCTGAAGAAAAAAAGACACAGAGGGAAGCTGAAGCTGAAGAAAAAAGACTACAGAGGGAAGCTGAAGATAAAGAACGTCAATTTAAGTTGAAACAGTTAGAATTAGAGACCGATGCTGAGATTAGAAGATTACAGGCATCGAGAGAACTCCCCACCAGTTGGTTCCGCAAGCGCGCCTCAACAAAAAACAGCATATATTCCAAAGTTACCGCTTTTGAGGAAAAAACGGATGACATAGATAGTTTTCTTTTCCGCTTTGAAAGTCACGCAACGTCTTGTTGGTTGGCCAAAGGAAAAGTGGACATTGTATATTGCGTCGTTGTTTAAGGGTAGCGCTTTGACACTGTACCACTCACTTGCAGCGAAACAAAATTTAACTTGGGATCAGTTGAAAGAAGAACTCCTCAAGAAATTTCAATGTTCTGCTGATCGTTTTCGCGAACGTTTCCGTTCTGTGCGCCCTGACAAAGGAGAATCGTTTCCGT
Organism: Conus ventricosus; assembly: GCA_018398815.1. NCBI lineage: Eukaryota > Metazoa > Mollusca > Gastropoda > Neogastropoda > Conidae > Conus > Conus ventricosus. The sequence goes on along the minus strand of JAFLJL010018678.1, from coordinate 69,108 downwards.
CGTTTCTGATCCGTATGAGTCATTGTTTGGATCGATGGATCGATTTATCTAAAACGAACAAAACTTTTCAGTCACTGCGCGATCTCCTTCTTAGAGAACAACTTTTCCAGAGCGTGAGCAAAGATCTGGCCACTTTCCTTAAAGAAAGGCAATTGAAAGCGTTGAGGAAATGTGTCAGATGGCTGACCAGTATTGTATCGCTCACCCAGATAAGGGCGTGGCTAGGAAAGGAGAATTTTCCATCTTTGAGTCTCATGCGTCATGTACTATCCCATCAGGACAGGAAGTTACAGGAAAGGAAATCGTGGTCATTTCTGAGTCCTCAAGGATATACCTATCCTAGGAACGGACAGGGATCTTTCCGCGGTTCGAGTGACTTTCGTCAATACCAGTACTCACCGCCGGAAAAACCCGTTGCTCCTCAGCAAACGTTCCGTGGTCGTGGACAACGACCACCGCGTAGACCTTTTGGGCCAGTTCGTGGACAGAACCGAAGTTCACTAAGTCAGTCAGCTGCTGATCAGACAATGCGATGTTTCTTTTGTGATGGCAAGTTCCATCTGAAAAAGAATTGCCCTTTCAAACCAAATGATTCAAACCCGCATTAGTCTCCACTGATTGTGAAGAAGGCCTTGTTTTGGCACCACATCAATATGTTGATGGACTGGTGTTGGAAAACGGAGCCATCAACGGATTGCAGGCTTTGGTTTTGCGAGACACTGGGTGCACCACTGCTGGTGTAAGAAAATCTTTCGTGCTTCAAAACCAGTATCTGGACACTGTCCAAAAGTGTAGGTCGTTTGGAGGCAAGATTGAAACGTTTCCGCTGGCGGAAAATTTCGGTCGATACACCGTACTACTCCGGATTTCTTACCGCCTGTGTTATCGATAACCAGTCTGCGACTTGATCTTGGGCAATTTGCCAGGTGTCGCTACAGTACATGGTGGTACTGGAGGATCGTTTGTTCCTTGTCTTGTGAGTACTAGATCAGACATCATAGAGCGGGGAAAGGCTACAAAGCCGCTAAAAGTCTCAAAACTGGATGAACTCCGATTACCCCAGATGATCTAAAATAAATGCAGGGAAAGACGAAGACGCTGACGACAATACTTTCTGCTGCTAAACAGACTGTCACTGACATACCAACGGACAAACCAACGTACATACTGGACTCTGACATTCTCTACAGGTGTGTACCTGGACAGGACAACAAACAAGTTGTCGTTCCAAGGCCACTTAGAGAGACAGTACTACACACGGCTCATGATGCATTGTTCGCTGGTCACTGTGGGAATCAAAAGAACATTAAAGAGAGTTCTTGATTCTTTTTATTGGCCAGGTGTCACAAAGGAAGTTACGGAATACTGCCGCTCATGTGACATCTGCCAAAAGACATCTCAGAAAGGTCGCGTCCCATGTGCACCTTTGCACAAAATGCCTCTCATTTCCGTCCCATTTCGGAAGGTGGCTATTGATCTTATTGGGCCTTTACCACTGTCTTCTTCCGGATATCGCTATATCTTGACTTTGGTGGATACAGCGAAAAGGTATCCAGAAGCGATTCCACTGAAGAAAATTGATACAGTGTCTGTCGCTGAAGCTTTACTTGCGATTTTTCCAGAGTGTGTCTTCCAGACGAAATTCTCTCGGATTGTGGAACGCAATTCATTTCTGATCTCATGAGAGAAATTTACAGACTTGTCAATCTCTTCCATTTCAACCACACTATATCACCCCAATCGAATGGCATGGTTGAACGTTTCAATGGAACGTTAAAGTCCATGTGAGAAAGGTTGCAAGGCAGGAACCCCATGAATGGGATCGTTTCATACCGGCTTTGCTTTTTGCATACAGGGAAATGCCGAACGAAACGCTGGGATTCTCACCATTTGAGCTTCTTTTCGGACACTCACCAAGGGGTCCTTTGGATCTATTGATGACACAATGGACGGAAAAGACGGACATACCTGACAGTAAAACTGTTTACCAATACGTTTATGAACGCATAATCGTTTGAAGGATGCATGTGAGCTTGCTCAACAGTCAGCTGATAGGAAAACAGATGTGTACAAGGTCTTTGCAGACAGAAAAGCAAAGGCACGTTCCTTCAGCGTTGGGGAAAAAGTCCTTGTGCTACTTACTGATGAACATAACAAGCTCGTGTTATGTGGAAGGGTCCTTTTCAGGTGGTCGGAAAACTTTCTGCAGTAAATTATAAGATCAAAATGTCAAACACTGAGAAGGTATTTCATGTGAACATGTTGAAGAAGTATGTTGAACGTACAAATGTTGCCATCAACCAGTCAGTTGAGTGGATATGTCTGTGTCAGAAACTGATGTCAACATGACAGACATTATCAGTGATGAATTTGTACCCAATGTGACGTACAGGGACAGATCAAAGGTTGTGAAAACAGCAAATGTAGGATGTTAACATCTACCAGTGCAGATGATGTTGTACCCCTTCCTACTCTGTCTGTCAAAGGTGAAACCTATGAGGATGTGGTTCTGTCGAATGATTTGTCTACAAGTCAACAGAACAGCTCAAAGACATTTTGAAAGACTTTCGGATGTGTTGACAGATACCCCAGGTACAGTAACTGGTATTGAACCCATAGTATTCAGTTAACTTCTGAAATATCAGTGCGAACCAGACCATACCCCCTCCCATTTGCAAAAAATGAGGTGGTAGAGCGAGAAATCAATGTAATGCTGGATTTAAAGGTGATAGAACCGTCTACATCTCCGTATAGCACACCAGTTGTATTGGTGGACAAACCTGACGGTTCGGTGCGTTTCTGCATCGATTACAGGAAATTAAATAAGATCACTGTGTTCGATGCCGAGCCCATCCCGGACATTGAAGAACTTCTGTGTCAGCTCTCAGAAGGAAATTTATTTTGTGAAAGTAGACTTGACTAAAGGATCTGGCAGATTCCAATGGTTGAAGCTGACAAGGAAAAGACAGCATTCAAACACCTTTTGGTCTTTTCCAATGGACGAAAATGCCATTCGGTTGCAAAATGCCCCAGCTTCTGTTGCTAGAATGATGCGAGCCCTGAAACTCCATGAATGTGGTGCAGTCAGTTTTTTTGATGACATTTTGTTGGCTGCAAAGTCATGGAGTGACCTCCTTTCTAACTTACGAGCTGTTTTTTCCAGACTCAGAAGTTTTGGGTTTGACTGCAGGACCATCCAAAATTCGTTGCCGGTTTTCAAACTCTCGAGTTTTTGGGTCACAACTATTTCAGTGGGAAAAATGATGCAGAGGGAAGAAAGTGGAAAAGATTTTATCCTACACAAGCCACTACAAAGAAACAGATCAGGTCACTCATCGGATTGTTGTCTTACTATAGACGATATGTACCCCACTTTGCGTCCCTGACGGCCCCTTTGACTGAACTGACGAAAGGGACGAAGAACAAAAGTATTGTGTGGTCTGATGAGTGCCAGAAGGCTTTGGAGTGTGTTCAGAACACCCTCAACTCATTTCCTGTTCTATTGTTACCCTCCCTCTCAGAAGACTTTATTTTGAGAACTGATGCCAGTTCCAAAGGAATGGGAGCGGTACTGTTGCAGGAAAAAAGTGCTTTGTTTACATCCAGTGCAATACGCAGTAAAAGTTCTCAAAGACACAAGAGAAAATACTCCACTATTGAGAGAGAGTGCTTGGCTATTGTATGGGCATGTGAGAAGTTCGCCAGGTTCTTGACTGGAAGAAACTTTCGGTTACAGACTGACCACAGGCCACTGACTTTCTTGAAATCGCCAAAGACTAAGAACAGCAGATTATTAAGATGGTCTTTGGCATTGCAGGAATTCCATTTACAATTGAACCAGTGCTGGAACACAAAATGTCATGGCAGATTTATTGTCACGTGTATGAATATTCATGGACAAATGTAACTGTTTTCAAGGGAAAGACTATTCCTGTTTTTTGTCTTTCTTAATGATTACGGTGTGCTCACATTTGACAGTGCATTGTATGCTACTGACTATTTAAATCAAGTGGTATTTATGCTTAATTTGCTTGTTGAAGTGACTGTATGTTTTACAAGCAAAACTACTTGATGTTGATGTATGAAATATTTATTCTTTGCTTTATTCTTTAGTAAAGAATGGAAAAAAATCATGTACTATTTAAGTCTAACTTGCTTGTGAAGATGAATATATATGTATGTGTGAGCAAATAACTCTTTAGAAATGTATATACACATGTTTTGATTGTGCAGTGAGACAAACCTATTGTTTTCATTAGTTCATTGTCAACAATGGAAAATATTTTCACTTGTCAATGGACTATAACATTACATGTGGGAAAAAACTATGTTTTAAACTATGTTTATTTTGTTTACATGTCTATTGAGAAACATTTACACTTGGAAATATTCTCATTTTCATGAGGGTTTTGAAACATATGATGTGAGACAAAGATCAAGGAAAATATGTGCTTCACATCTTAATGTATGAACACAATTTGTACTTTGAATTGTTAATATCCCTAATTGTTTTATCCATGTAATTTGTGAAATGTATTTTGTGAAGTATGGTGATCAATTATGAATTTCTTTTTTTTTAGAAAGACTGAAAGTTTGAAATATGCTATTTATGGTGGATCATGATGATTGATTCTATACGGTGATTATTAATTTGGTGAATCATGTGTGATGTTTACACATTTTGAGATTCATGGCTGAAGATTGTGTCTTAAGTGGAGTTGTATATCCTTTAAAAAATTTTCTGGAGAAAATTTTTTCACCCCAGGATGGGGGGGTGTCATGTGACGTAGCCTCACATCAAGGCATGTGACGCTCCATCGCATGTAGTTTAGTGATATGAATCATTTCCCCATGCCACTACTAGAAAGGAAGAATATTCATGTGGCTTGACTAGTGTAGCGAGCGTCCCCAAAATAATTGTGAGTATGACTCATTCAAGAAAGAAGCGTGGTCATTGGGTGAAAGTGACCACTGAGTGATAGTTTAACAAGGGTTGGTAAGTGCTGGTCATGTGTTTTGAACACTGAGTATGCACTCACTAGGAGGAGGGAGGAAAGAATCAGTTTTAGCCCAGCAGATGCCTAGAGACTCGAACCTGTCAGGACGTTGGTCTCTCTCTGCTGACAGTCATTACCAGGTGGGCCATAGATAGTTGGGAAAGCTACAGGGGAAAACGTAAAGAAAAGAGAAAGAAAGAATTCATAATTAAATTGGGAAGCAGGTTACTTACACGAACCTTATTCGTGTTTCAGCCCTTCACCCTTTACCCTTCGCCCTTCACCCTTCACCTTTCACCCGTGAGGTTGTTGAAGATGGCCATGGTGTGGGGAACACACCGGTAGTTCAGCCCAGCAAGTACCAATCCATGGAGAGGAGTTGGAACTCGTCAGTTCTCAAGGGACAGAAGAAGTCGAGGAAGAGAAGGCGAAACTCATATCTCCAGTGACGAGATAATTCAAGGGGGCAATCCGATGTCTAAGAAAGACAGGGAATCGGGAAAGCATGGAAGCTTTACTTGATGCAGGCAGGGCATCAGTGAGTACAGGAGCTAGTTATTCTCCTGGTCTGGTTTTTTTGGGGCTACTGTAATGTGAAGGCCATGGCTTTATAGAAGCTGGACTGGATTATTTTATCTCTCAGTGTAAAGAGAGATACATGTGTAAAGATTAATTTATCTCTCAGTGTAAAGAGAGATACAGGTGTAAAATCTGTTTATAAGTTGTTGATGTGATTTAGTAAAGTGTTTTTCCCTGAAGGAGAGGGGGAGAAGAAAAAACATTCGGTAGTGCGCTCTTTTGGTTGATTGGAAAGATTGCGTGTGCGTATGGAGTAAATGCTGTCATGAATGCGCGGGTGCAAAAGTGACAGTGTGACATTTGTTTTGTTTTGTTTTGTTTTGTTTTGTTTTGTTTTTGTGACTTGTGAGTTGATTTTAAACGTTGTGACAGCCCTGATATGGTCCTTTGCAGTTGGCTGGGCTATAACCAACATGGCCTTACCTTACCTAAACATTCCTTGATTTCCCAGACATGCTGTAATCATATAGCTGACAAGGCTCACTGTGAACATTTCATCCATGTCTTTTCTCCAGCATTCTGAGTTATTATTCAATGACAAATCTGTTGTCAAAAGGAGTTTTGGTCTGACTCTAACATGTTTCCAACATGCAGTAATCTGGATCATCACTTTCAAAGTAACTGGAATATTTGTCTCTAGTTCTCCCAAACTGGTGATGTCTTAAAACCATTCTATGCTTTTCTATCTTTGCCTGCAGAATTTTATGTGCAGATTTCTTTTTTCTTTGTAAGTCAGGTTTTGAACAAATGCTGCATTTTCTGTTTTTGATGTTTCATCCCTGAATTGGCAACAACATGAGAATCACACCTTGCCTCATCCCTTAGGATAGAGGAACAGAGAGGTAAGGGTTGTCACATTAACATTTGACGGTCAAGTGTGCTTCTCAAGGTATGCGAAGCTTTGTTACCTTATACATCTGCCTATGAGTGAGAGAGTGAGTGTGTGACTGTGTGTATGTGTGTGTGTGTGTGTGTGTGTGTGTGTGTGTGTGTGTGTGTGTGTGTCGTGCGTGCGTGCGTGCGTGCGTGCGTGCGTGCGTGCAGGCGTGTGTGTGTGTGTGTGTGTGGTGATTGTGTGTTATGCGTGTGCGCGTGCGTGCGTGCCTGTGTGTGTTTGATCAATGCATGTTCAAATACATAATTAAGCCACACTGCTGCCACTGAGAACTACCACCAACACTCTGATCATCAAAAACACCTTCATCATCCAACCAGCAGGCTGCTTTTTTCTGTTCCAGAAGTCAGCAGTATTCGCACTGTTTTCTAACAGTACGGGAGTTTTAGGCAGCAACACCTTCCTACCCCCCCCCCCCCCCTCATCCTTGTCGTCTGTCACCAAGTCCAAGATACACCATGACCCCTGACCCTCCCATTCCCTCTGGTTGATCGTCAGTGTAGTCTGTGAGTGACAGTGCTGTGCATGAAAAAGACAGAAGACAGTGGGGGTAAGAGGTACTGTGGAATGGGCGATATAGAGTTGAAATGTTGATTGTGACAATGTAAAAGACAGAAGACAGTGGGGTAAGAGGTGCTGTGGAATGTGTGATATAGAGTTGAAATGTTGATTGTGACAATGTAAAAGACAGAAGACAGTGGGGGTAAGAGGTACTGTGGAATGGGCGATATCGAGTTGAAATGTTGATTGTGACAATGTAAAAGACAGAAGACAGTGGGGGTAAGAGGTACTATGGAATGGGCGATATAGAGTTGAAATGTTGATTGTGACAATGTAAAAGACAGAAGACAGTGGGGGTAAGAGGTACTATGAATGGGCGATATAGAGTTGAAATGTTGATTGTGACAATCTAAAAGCACTCACATCTCTCGTGTAGGACCACATGCAGGAATAGTCTCCAGTGGAAGAGAAGATCCGTGTGATGTCCACAGTGCCCCTCACTGTCCACCCTGATCCTGTGTCAGGTATGGTCACTGTGATGGTGGGGTGGACAGCACAGCGTGAGCTGTAACACACACACACACACACACACACACACACACACACACACACACACACACACACACACACACACACACATACACACACAACACACACACACACCACACACACACACACACAACACACACACACACACACACACACACACACTCACACACACACACTGAACCATCACAGAGTACACACTCAAACAATGCTTTTGAAGACACTGCACACTACAGCTGTTGATGTCATATTTTGCGATTATTCAGTTTTGGGCGTGGGTTGATTTTTCTTCACCTTCTCATCCCTTCTGTTGGGTTATTTGACAGACAGTGTCATGTTGTTTGCATCCTTCTGTTGGATTATTTGACAGTGTCATGTTGTTTACATCCTTCTGTTGGGTTATTTGACAGACAGTGTCATGTTGTTTACATCCTTCTGTTGGATTATTTGACAGTGTCATGTTGTTTACATCCTTCTGTGGGGTTATTTGACAGAGTCATGTTGTTTACATCCTTCTGTGGGATTATTTGACAGACAGTGTCATGTTGTTTACATCATTCTGTTGGATTATTTGACAGAGTAATGCTGTTTTCATCCTTCTGTGGGATTATTTGACAGACAGTGTCATGTTGTTTACATCCTTCTGTTGGATTATTTGACACAGTGTCATGTTGTTTACATCCTTCTGTTGGATTATTTGACAGAGTAATGTTGTTTTCATCCTTCTGTGGGATTATTTGACAGACAGTGTCATGTTGTTTACATCCTTCTGTTGGATTATTTGACAGACAGTGTCATGTTGTTTACATCCTTCTGTTGGATTATTTGACAGACATGTCATGTTGGTTACATCCTTCTGTGGGATTATTTGACACAGTGTCATGTTGTTTACATCCTTCTGTGGGATTATTTGACAGACAGTGTCATGTTGTTTACATCCTTCTGTTGGGTTATTTGACAGACAGTGTCATGTTGTTTACATCCTTCTGTGGGATTATTTCACACATGTCATGTTGTTTACATCCTTCTGTGGGATTATTTGACAGACAGTGTCATGTTGTTTACATCCTTCTGTTGGATTATTTGACAGACAGTGTCATGTTGTTTACATCCTTCTGTTGGGTTATTTAACAGACAGTGTCATGTTGTTTACATCCTTCTGTTGGGTTATTTGACAGACAGTGTCATGTTGTTTACATCCTTCTGTTGGGATTATTTGACAGACAGTGTCATGCTGTTTACATCCTTCTGTTGGATTATTTGACAGACAGTGTCATGTTGTTTACATCCTTCTGTTGGATTATTTGACAGACAGTGTCATGTTGTTGACATCCTTCTGTTGGATTATTTGACAGACAGTGTCATGTTGTTTACATCCTTCTGTGGGATTATTTGACAGACAGTGTCATGCTGTTTACATCCTTCTGTTGGATTATTTGACAGACAGTGTCATGTTGCAAAGCGAGACGACTGCAGGCGGAAATCTAAACAAATCTTAAATAAATGTTAGCGAACGCCCAGAGAACGTGGACAAACGAGTCACAAGACAAAACACAACGCGTTTCGACCTCTTAGGTCTTCGTCAGGTGATATATAAACGAATAAAACAACGAAAATTCACTTAGCTTTGATCGCTTCAGATCGCTTAGGGTTCAGCGCAAGGAAGAAGGCGTTGAATGAGAACGAGGCTGTTGGAAGGGAAATAGTGAGTGAGTCAAAGTCGTAATGATGATAATAATATTACTGATAGGAATATTAATAATGGTCAAAATATTGGGGGGGGGGGGGGGGGGGGGGGAGACAGGATCAATCTTGGTGTCAATAAGTATGGGTATGGGAGAAAGGAGAGTGGGTTAGAGGATTCTTAAGCAGCAGGGTTGCCGTGGCAACAGTCCCAGAGGCGAAGGCGATTGTGATGTCAATGCTAGTGGTAGTATCAATACAAGCAATAGTATTACTGAATGATACTGCTAACAACGATAGTGAAGGTTAAGGTAACGAAAGCATGATACAGAAACATATTTAGAAAATACATTTTTATAATAATCAAATAAATAAATAAAGGAAAACATAAAAAAATAATAATAATAAATTTAAAAATAAAAAATAAAATAAAAATAAAAATAATAATGATAATAAATGCATAAATAAGATAGCTATAAGTTATGTGTGAGGTGAATAGTGGGAGATAAGGTAGTATGTGTGTGTGTGTTGTGGGAGGATATTGTGGGCTGAGATTGAAGTGGGGGTTGGTACATGTTACTTTAAGGTGTTGATGCTATGAGGGTGGAGGAAGAAGGGGATGGGTTTACGTACTAACTGTGGGAGGGAGGGGAACATATTCACACCTATACACAAATCTCTCTCTCTCTCTCTCCTCCTCTCTCTCTCTCTCTCTCTCCTCTTTTCTCTCTCTCCTCTCCCCTCTCTCTCTCTCCCCCCCCCC
>JAFLJL010018678.1:46896-56896 GCA_018398815.1 Conus ventricosus | reverse complement strand
GTTTGATCAATGCATGTTCAAATACATAATTAAGCCACACTGCTGCCACTGAGAACTACCACCAACACTCTGATCATCAAAAACACCTTCATCATCCAACCAGCAGGCTGCTTTTTTCTGTTCCAGAAGTCAGCAGTATTCGCACTGTTTTCTAACAGTACGGGAGTTTTAGGCAGCAACACCTTCCTACCCCCCCCCCCCCCTCATCCTTGTCGTCTGTCACCAAGTCCAAGATACACCATGACCCTGACCCTCCCATTCCCTCTGGTTGATCGTCAGTGTAGTCTGTGACAGTGCTGTGCATGAAAAAAGACAGAAGACAGTGGGGGTAAGAGGTACTGTGGAATGGGCGATATAGAGTTGAAATGTTGATTGTGACAATGTAAAAGACAGAAGACAGTGGGGGTAAGAGGTGCTGTGGAATGTGTGATATAGAGTTGAAATGTTGATTGTGACAATGTAAAAGACAGAAGACAGTGGGGGTAAGAGGTACTGTGGAATGGGCGATATCGAGTTGAAATGTTGATTGTGACAATGTAAAAGACAGAAGACAGTGGGGGTAAGAGGTATTGAAGGGGTACGTTGAAAGTATGTGACAATGTAAAAGACAGAAGAATGGTAAGAGTACTTGGGAAAGGGCGATATGTTGAATGTGATTGTGACAATGTAAAAGACAGAAACAGTGGGGTAAGAGGTACTATGGAATGGGCGATATAGAGTGAAATGTTGATTGTGACAATCTAAAAGCACTCACATCTCTCGTGTAGGACCACATGCAGAATATCTCCAGTGAAAGAAGATCCGTGTGATGTCCACAGTGCCCCTCACTGTCCACCCTGATCCTGTGTCAGGTATGGTCACTGTGATGGTGGGGGTGGACAGCACAGCGTGAGCTGTAACACACACACACACACACACACACACACACACACACACACACACACACACACACACACACACACACACACACACATACACACACACACACACACACACACACACACACACACACACACACACACACACACACACACACACACACACACACACACACACACACACTGAACCATCACAGAGTACACACTCAAACAATGCTTTTGAAGACACTGCACACTACAGCTGTTGATGTCATATTTTGCGATTATTCAGTTTTGGGCGTGGGTTGATTTTTCTTCACCTTCTCATCCCTTCTGTTGGGTTATTTGACAGACAGTGTCATGTTGTTTGCATCCTTCTGTTGGATTATTTGACAGTGTCATGTTGTTTACATCCTTCTGTTGGGTTATTTGACAGACAGTGTCATGTTGTTTACATCCTTCTGTTGGATTATTTGACAGTGTCATGTTGTTTACATCCTTCTGTGGGTTATTTGACAGAGTCATGTTGTTTACATCCTTCTGTGGATTATTTGACAGACAGTGTCATGTTGTTTACATCATTCTGTTGGATTATTTGACAGAGTAATGCTGTTTTCATCCTTCTGTGGGATTATTTGACAGACAGTGTCATGTTGTTTACATCTTCTGTTGGATTATTTGACACAGTGTCATGTTTCATCCTTCTGTGGATTATTTGACAGAGTAATGTTGTTTTCATCCTTCTGTGGATTATTTGACAGACAGTGTCATGTTGTTTACATCCTTCTGTTGGATTATTTGACAGACAGTGTCATGTTGTTTACATCCTTCTGTTGGATTATTTGACAGACAATGTCATGTTGGTTACATCCTTCTGTGGATTATTTGACACAGTGTCATGTTGTTTACATCCTTCTGTGGGATTATTTGACAGACAGTGTCATGTTGTTTACATCCTTCTGTGGGATTATTTGACAACAGTGTCATGTTGTTTACATCCTTCTGTGGGATTATTTGACAGACAGTGTCATGTTGTTTACATCCTTCTGTGGGATTATTTGACAGACAGTGTCATGTTGTTTACATCCTTCTGTTGGATTATTTGACAGACAGTGTCATGTTGTTTACATCCTTCTGTTGGGTTATTTGACAGACAGTGTCATGTTGTTTACATCCTTCTGTTGGGTTATTTGACAGACAGTGTCATGTTGTTTACATCCTTCTGTTGGGATTATTTGACAGACAGTGTCATGTTGTTTACATCCTTCTGTTGGATTATTTGACAGACAGTGTCATGTTGTTTACATCCTTCTGTTGGATTATTTGACAGACAGTGTCATGTTGTTACATCCTTCTGTTGGATTATTTGACAGACAGTGTCATGTTGTTTACATCCTTCTGTGGGAGTTATGTTGACCAATGACACAGTGTCATGCTGTTTACATCCTTCTGTTGGATTATTTGACAGACAGTGTCATGTTGCAAAGCGAGACGACTGCAGGCGGAAATCTAAACAAATCTTAAATAAATGTTAGCGAATCGCCCAGAGAACGTGGACAAACGAGTCACAAGACAAAACACAACGCGTTTCGACCTCTTAGGTCTTCGTCAGGGGATATATAAACGAATAAAACAACGAAAATTCACTTAGCTTTGATCGCTTCAGATCGCTTAGGGTTCAGCGCAAGGAAGAAGGCGTTGAATGAGAACGAGGCTGTTGGAAGGGAAATAGTGAGTGAGTCAAAGTCGTAATGATGATAATAATATTACTGATAGGAATATTAATAATGGTCAAAATATTGGGGGGGGGGGGGGGGGGGGGGGGGGGGGGGGGAGACGGATCAATCTTGGTGTCAATAAGTATGGGTATGGGAGAAAGGAGAGTGGGTTAGAGGATTCTTAAGCAGCAGGGTTGCCGTGGCAACAGTCCCAGAGGCGAAGGCGATTGTGATGTCAATGCTAGTGGTAGTATCAATACAAGCAATAGTATTACTGAATGATACTGCTAACAACGATAGTGAAGGTTAAGGTAACGAAAGCATGATACAGAAACATATTTAGAAAATACATTTTTATAATAATCAAATAAATAAATAAAGGAAACATAAAAAAATAATAATAATAAATTTAAAATAAAAAAATAAAATAAAAAATAAAAATAATAATGATAATAAATGCATAAATAAGATAGCTATAAGTTATGTGTGAGGTGAATAGTGGGAGATAAGGTAGTATGTGTGTGTGTTGTGGGAGGATATTGTGGGCTGAGATTGAAGTGGTGGGTTGGTACATGTTACTTTAAGGTGTTGATGCTATGAGGGTGGAGGGAAGAAGGGGATGGGTTTACGTACTAACTGTGGGAGGGAGGGGCAACATATTCACACCTATACACAAAATCTCTCTCTCTCTCTCTCTCTCTCTCTCTCTCTCTCTCTCTCTCTCTCTCTCTCTCTCTCTCTCCTCTCTCTCTTCCCTCCCCCCCTTCCTTCACGACCAACGATAAAGGAGCTAGCATTATATTCATTATGTGTGTGTGTATGTGTGTGTGTGTGTGTGAGTGTGAGTGTGTGTGTGTGTGTTCCATGTGTAATATCAGCCTTATTCATTGGTTACCCCCACCTCCACCCCCAACAACCGCCATACCCACCAACATCCCTACACACATCATTACTAGGGCGGGGGGGGGGGGGGGGAGTCGATTGATGTAGCAAATGGAGAGACTCAGAGAGTGTAGGAAAAGGGAAGAGGATGACAGCTGCAACCTATGTCTGAGGTAAACAGAGGTAGGGTGTGCGTAGGTGGATGGATATTTCAGGCTGGAGCTGCAGAGATGGAATGGCACATACTACTTTTGGACGTTGATGCCATGAGGGTGGACGGTGCCCAGTTTGGCAATGAGATGAGATTCCTGCATAACGCGTTCCAAGTTGTCACTCTTAGATTGCCAAAGTGCCAAGACTTTGACATGGTTGATGTTGTGTTGGCATGGTTGAAGTGTAGAGCGACTGGTTTGGGCCGATGGTGGCGGATGTCGGCCAGGTGTTCAGAGATGCGCGTCTCAAGTGTGCGAGATGTCTCACCTACATAGATCTTACCGCACAGCTGACAGTGGATGACATACACAATGTTGTGGCTCTGGCAGGAGAAAGTGCGTTTAATAGTGAAAGAGCTTGTGGGGCCATGTAGGATGGTGTCTGGTTTGGTGAGAGAGCAGATTTTGCAGTTGGGTTTAGAGCAGGGGAACCTGGTGGCTTAGGTGTGAAGATTTTGTTCAGCTTTTCTTCACACCTAAGCCACCAGGTACTTTCCCCTGGAAACAGGATGTTGATTACTACATGTGCGTGCTAGTCCGTCTGCCAGTTGTTTTGAATGACTACGACCTGCACGCCATTTTTGTCTGCGAACTGCTTGTTTGGAATATTTTTAACACAATAACCAGTCATCAGCAGTAACCTGAAGAGCAGGCCATCAATCACCCACAGTGTCAGTGCCACTGGAAGCAAATGGCGGTGGGAATGTTTGCAAATGGCGGTTGTAGGAGAAGAGCAGACGACAGTTGGGGGTCCTAGGCCGAACTGCTTTCTCTGATCGGGATTTGTGGGTCTCGAGGTCTGTGCTGAGAACGATCTCAAAAAACGCAGACACAACCAGTTTGTCGACACTTTGTGGTGAGTGTATACGTGTGTATGTATATTCGTGTGCATGTGCGCGTGGGTACGGGACTATGTGTGTGTGTGTGTGTGTGTGTGTGTGTGTGTGTGTGTGTGTGTGTGTGTGTGTGTGTGTGTGTGTGTGTGTGTGTTGTGTGTGTGTGTGTGTGTGTGTGTGGTGTCGGTGAGTGTGTGCATTGGTGACTGTGGTAGACTAATGACTGTGCAGTTCATTAAATGGTCTGTGGCAAGTTCTTTGGAGATATAAACTGATTCTTGGCAAAAAAAAAGTTTGTACCTTTAAAGAAGTGTGTGGGTGGGGGGGGGGGGGGGGGGCAGGGGGGGGGGGGGGGAGGGGGGGGGAACGACGACTACGTTTGCTCGTAAATTTATTCATAACTTTAGAGATGGTCCCCATATCCCCCTACCCCCCCCCCCCCCCCACACACACACACACACACACGCACACACACCTCCTGGCACTACTCTGTTCGTAGCTATGATGAGAGCACAGCTGCACAGCTTTATCAGAGGCCTAATATATATATATATATATATATAATATATATATATAGTTTGTTTGTGTGTTGTTGATTGTGTGTGTGTGTGTGTGTGTGTGTGTTTGTGTGTGTGTGTGTGTGTGTGTGTGTGTGTGTTTCTGTGTGTGTGTGTGTGTGTGTGTGTGTGTGTGTGTGTGTGTGTGTGTGTGTGTGTGTCTGTGTGTGTGTGTGTGTGTGTGTGTCTGTGTGTTTCTGTGTGTGTGTGTGTCTGTGTATGTGTGTGTGTGTGTGTGTGTGTGTGTGTGTGTGTGTGTGTGTGTGTGTGTGTGTATGTGTGTGTGTTTTGTGTAGTGTGTGTGTGTGTGTGTGTGTGTGTGTGTGTGTGTATGTGTGTGTGTGTGTGTGTGTGTGTGTTGTGTGTGTGTGTGTGTGTGTGTGTGTGTGGTGTATACTTAAACTGTGGGTTGAGACACTAACATTACAACAACAAAAACGCTAACCGTGTACTGTGCCAAGAACAACAGTGCCACTCGAAACATGCAGGCAGAGTCTGCTGGATGGGGCAGATGACTGGGAGTGCACTGCAGACCTCCCAGAATGGAAGAGTCACCCAGAGATCATCAGCAAGAGTGGCATGAGACCAGACATAGTAGTCCACTCTAAGTCAACCAAGCAGCTGATCATGATCGAGCTCACGGTGCCATACGAGAACAGAATGGAGGCAGCTCAAATCTACAAGACTGAAAAGTATGCTGATCTGGCAAACAGCCTGAGGAGAGAAGGCTATCAGGTCAAAGTCCTCACTGCAGAAATTGGAGCTAGGGGATTTGTAGGAACGTCTGCATACAGCCTCATGAAACAGCTCTCAGTTGCAGGGAAGGAAAACACCAGAGCCCTGAAAGCAATGGCAGAAGCGGCAGAGAGGTGTTCAAGCTGGATCTGGTCAAGGAGGAACAAAAGTGAACTTCATAAGGCTTAATTTCCCTACAAATATCAGGTGTCCCTGTGGCTCAGTGGTTAAAGCGCGAGTCATTAAGTAGAAAATGAGCATGTCTAGAGGGTCATGGGTTCGAATCCCAGCCATGGCTCGTCCCAAGATGGGGGAAAAAAAAGGGGGGCAGCAGAGGGACATCCGGAGTCATGAACCGGGTGTGGCCCAACCCCCTAGAGTGTCAGGAGATAAGGGCCGAAACACTTGCTTGAAGGGGGCTTCTCTTCTGAGGACTCTCTGCTGCCACGCTCCCCACGAGTTTCTTTCTACTGATGCATGGGTAAACCATTGACTTCCGGGAATAGGCCGGAGGACGCCCGGGAAAGACCTGAGGACACTGGGAAAGACCAGAACCAAGGGCTCTGTGGGCTGGCTCCCCACTTTGCCTTAAACATGTGGCTACTAAAAATAAAAGGAAGAGATGCTCCCAGGATTCACCGAAAGGGGGAGAGAATGATGAATCCATCGGTGCTCAACCAATCACGACTGCAAATCCCAAACGGACTATGAACATGGACCAAATGGAATATCCATGTGTCTGTGGAAAGCGTTTCGCTACCACCCGTGGCATGAAGATCCACAGGACAAAGATGGGATGTGTGAAGACTCATCTGAATGAGCAGCAGCGCACTGCATCAGCAGATAAGACGTCGGAAGACCAAGGCCAGGATTTAAACCACAGTGCCAAGGACATCCACGCTGTTGGTTCGGATGAGGAATTTGCACAGGCCCTCGATGCCAGGCGCCTGAAACTCAACTGCCACGAGCAAACGAAACTGAAGATTGGGAGAAACTGGATGCAAAAATCGCCAAAGACTCGATGCACTGATAGGGAAAAAGCACCCTGGAACACAAACTAGCCACATATGGGGACATCGTGTATGCCACATTGTAGAGACGCCTATGGAGTAAAACTACCCAAAGAGAAAACACCTCCAAAGAAATCCAGACGCCAAGAAAAGATGGACAAGATCAGAGTCCAAAAGAACAACCTCAAGAAGCAAATGAAGACCGCACTGCCAGCTGAAAAACAAGGCTTGGAAAAACTGTGGGAAGACCTGAAAGAAAAACCCCAGCGCCCTCAGCAAAGCGGAATCTGCGAGGAAGAGGAAGAGCAAAAAGAAGAAGACACAAGAGCGCTTCTTCAGAGACCCCTTCCAGTTTGCCAGAACACTGTTTGAGCACCCAAAATCTGGGACCCTAAGTGTGGACAAAGGAGTTCTTGAGCAGCATCTGAGGAAAACATACTCTGACTCACAGAGCAAAGCACCACTCGACATTCAAGGTCTGGTGTGGCCAACCAACCCTGAGGAACAGTTCAATGGCAAGCCTCCAACATTGGCGGAAATCAAGAAGGTGGTCGACGAAGCCAGAGCCAAATCATCACCAGGGCCAAACGGAATACCTTACCAGCTTTACAAGAAATGTCCCAAGGTGCTGGAGTGGCTCCACAGGCTTCTGCGATCGGCTTGGAGAAACCATAAGATCAGGGGCCCAGTGGATGACGGCAGATGGTGTGTACATCCCCAAAGAGCAAAACGCAAGTGACATCAGCCAGTTCAGGCCAATATCACTACTGAACGTCGAAGGGAAAATCTTCTTCTCTGTCATGGCAGCAAGGCTGACCAAGTACCTGATGGAAAACAAGTACTTGGATGTGTCAGTCCAGAAAGGTGGCATCCCAGGCGTGGCTGGCTGTGTAGAACACGCCACAATGATCTGGGACGCAATCCAAAAAGCAAAAACAGAAAAGAGAGACCTGGACGTAGTGTGGCTTGATCTGGCAAACGCATATGGATCTGTGCCCCATGAGATGATACAGTTGGCTCTTGAGATGTACCATGTGCCAAAGAACATCCGCGACATGCTCAAAAAGTACTTCAATGGCTTCTCAATGCGGTTCTCTACCAAGGAGTACACAACTGATTGGATCAACTTGGAAGTGGGAATTGCAATGGGCTGTGCAATTTCCCCGATACTGTTCGTGGTGGCAATGGAACTCATCTTGAAAGCAGCAACAAAAAACGCGAGACAAACAGACCTTGGCGATGGATACAAGATGCCTCCTCTCAAGGCCTTCATGGATGACACTACAGTGATTTCATCCAGAGAGACGAGACACGCATGTGCTGGAGAGGCTGGACGACATAGTTGGCTCATCCAGAATGAAGTTCAAGCCAAAGAAATCACGGAGTCTCTCACTGAGGAAAAGGAAAGTGGCCCGAATCTGTGGTCTTCAGTGTTGCCAACCAGGCCATTCCAACAGTCACAGAAGAACCAGTCAAGAGCCTTGGAAGATGGTATGATGATACGCTGAAAGACACAGAAAGAGCAAAAGAAACCAAGCAAATGGCGGAAGAAGGCTTGGAGACCATTGACCAGTGTGGGCTCCCTGGCAAATACAAGGTCTGGTGTCTGCAGTTCATGCTGATACCAAAGCTCCTATGGCCTCTGATGATATACGACATCTGCACCAGCACAGTGGAGGCAATGGAAGCCAAAATCAACAAGTTCACAAGGAAATGGCTTGGTGTCCCACCCTGTCTGACTGACATCGCGCTGTACTGTCGCCAAGCAAAGCTCAAACTACCACTGAAATCCATCCTGGAGGAATACAAAGCAGGGAAGATCAGACTTCAAAGCATGCTGGAGGACTCAGGAGACAAGGTGGTAGAAGCAATCAAGCCCAGCTGAAGACAGGCAGAAAATGGAAAGTTCAAGAGGCGATGGATTCTGCAAAAGAAAGTCTCAAGATCAGAGAAATAACAGGACACACACAGACCAACAGACAAGGACTGGGGGTGACCAAAATGAATGGTGGTCAAAGGCCAAAGGAAAAGCCAAAAGAGACATGATGATCCAGGAGATGAGAAAAGAAGAAGACCAAAAAAGACTCCAAAAAGCAGTCCAGCAGAGCCAGCAAGGGCAATGGACAACGTGGGAGAATGCACTCCAAAGAAGTCTAACTTGGAATGACATTTGGCACATGGCCCCTCTCAGGATCAGCTTCATTCTCAGATCTGCATATGACCTTCTGCCCTCAAATGCAAACCTGGTGAAGTGGGGGAAAACAGACGATCCTGCATGCCCTCTCTGCATGAAAAACAAACAGTGGAGCATGTTCTAAGCTCATGTAAAGTAGCCCTGGCTCAAGGAAGGTACACATGGAGGCACAACAAGTGCTTAAAGAGATTGTACAAGTAGTCTGGGCTAGTACCAACACCACAAAAGGGAGAATCAGGACTCCAAAAGCACCCGCAACATTCTTCACGGCAGGAGGCAGCAAATCATGGCCAAGAACAACCGTGCCACTCGAACCATGCAGGCAGAGTCTGCTGGATGGGGCAGATGACTGGGAGTGCACTGCAGACCTCCAGAATGGAAGAGTCACCCAGAGATCATCAGCAAGAGTGGCATGAGACCAGACATAGTAGTCCACTCTAAGTCAACCAAGCAGCTGATCATGATCGAGATCACGGTGCCATACGAGAACAGAATGGAGGCAGCTCAAATCTACAAGACTGAAAAAGTATGCTGATCTGGCAAACAGCCTGAGGAGAGAAGGCTATCAGGTCAAAGTCCTCACTGCAGAAATTGGAGCTAGGGGATTTGTAGGAACGTCTGCATACAGCCTCATGAAACAGCTCTCAGTTGAGGGAAGGAAAAAACCAGAGCCCTGAAAGCAATGGCAGAAGCGGCAGAGAGGTGTTCAAGCTGGATCTGGTCAAGGAGGAACAAAAGTGAACTTCATAAGATTTAATTTCCCTACAAATATCAGGTGTCCCTGTGGCTCAGTGGTTAAAGCGCGAGTCATTAAGTAGAAAATAGCATGTCCAGAGGGTCATGGGTTCGAATCCCAGCCATGGCTCGTCCCAAGATGGGGAAAAAAAAGGGGGGCAGCAGAGGGACATCCGGAGTCATGAACTGGGTGTGGCCCCCCCCTAGAGTGTCAGGAGATAAGGGCCGAAACACTTGCTTGAAGGGGGCTTCTCTTCTGAGGAC
>JAFLJL010018678.1:16896-34396 GCA_018398815.1 Conus ventricosus | reverse complement strand
TGCTGAAATAGTGTCTACGTAAAGAAGACAAATGGGTTTGGAGAATATGAGTACTAGGAAATGTGATGAAATATTGTCTACGTAAAGAAGACAAATGGGTTTGGAGAATATGAGTACAAGGAAAAGTGCTGAAATATTGTCTACGTAAAGAAGACAAATGGGTTTGGAGAATATGAGTACAAGGAAATGTGCTGAAATAGTGTCTACGTAAAGCAGCGGAACCCTTTGCTTTGGTTTTGTCCATTTCTCCGTTACTATATCAACTACTTCAACTGTCATATCAAACTAAATACGGCCCATTTCTCCGTTACTATATCAACTACTTCAACTGCCATATCAAACTAAATACGCCCATTTCTCCGTTACTATATCAACTACTTCAACTGCCATATCAAACTAAATACGGCCCATTTCTCCGTTACTATATCAACTACTTCAACTGCCATATCAAACTAAATACGGCCCATTTCTCCGTTACTATATCAACTACTTCAACTGCCATATCAAACTAAATACGGCCCATTTCTCCGTTACTATATCAACTACTTCAACTGCCATATCAAACTAAATACGGCCCATTTCTCCGTTACTATATCAACTACTTCAACTGCCATATCAAACTAAATACGGCCCATTTCTCCGTTACTATATCAACTACTTCAACTGCCATATCAAACTAAATACGGCCCATTTCTCCGTTACTATATCAACTACTTCAACTGCCATATCAAACTAAATACGGCCCATTTCTCCGTTACTATATCAACTACTTCAACTGCCATATCAAACTAAATACGGCCCATTTCTCCGTTACTATATCAACTACTTCAACTGTCATGTCAAACTAAATGCTACATCTTTTGGCCCATTTCTCCGTTACAATATCAACTACTTCAACTGTCATATCATACTAAATACTACATCTCTTGCATTGGCATGGGTCATGTGTCTTTCACTATGAAAACCAGTAACAGAAGTACTGATTTCAATCAAGACAGTAGTTACACTTTAAAACCAGATTTAAAAAAAAGCGGAAATAGCAGTAGTTGTAATTATAATGATGATGATGCTGATGGTGATGACGATGATAATGATGGTGATGATGATGACGGCGACGACGACGATAATAATAACCATAATAATCATAATGATGATGATGATTGTAACAAAGACAACAACAACAGTGATAATAATAATTATTTTAAAAAAAACATTAATAATAATAGTTATTTTTATTATTATAAACACAGTAATAATGAAATAGTCATAACAACAACAACAACAATAATGATAGCAACAATAACAAACATTTAAACAGCGCATCATCCAGTCAGCCTGAACACACTGCGGCCTACTAGCTCGGCTGGGCGATATATAACATGGCTCGATTCGGTTAAAATCACTTCTGGAAGAAACAAAACGAAATCATCTAAGCCTCCTGTCCTTCACACACACATACACATATGCATGTGCGCGCTCGCACACACACACGCACACACACCACACACACACACACACACACACACACACACACACACACACAACACACACACACACACACACACACACACACACACACACACACACACTCACACACACACACACACACACACACACACACACACACACACACACACACACACACACACACACACACACACACACACACACACACACACACATGCACGCGCGTGCAGAGGTTGGGTGTTCACAGTGTTATGAAGGAGCTACCAGTGACGTTATACTCTGTTGATAGTCACCAAGACAAAGAGTCCACTTACCCACCACCTCCCTGTTGTCACAGTTGTCACTGGTGAACTTCAGCTGTTTTTGAAAATTATTATTGAGGCAGGCCGCAGAGCATTCCCAGGTACCATCATCATCATCAGCGTCCACAGTGAAGGTGTGGTGAACCATGAAGTCAGTGGCATTGGCGGGTTGACAGCCACACTCACTGCTGAAGGGTGTGCACGATGTGGTGGAGACGTCGTTCACTGTGCATCTGTCGGAAGGTGAACCAGTAAACGGCCGTCTCTTGAAGGTAACTCTGTCATTGAAATTGCTGAATGTACACTTGGAGGGGTAGTCCTCTCTAGGCAGGTAACACCTCAAGGTGATGGTGGAGTCCATGGTCCAGTCCTGGTCAGGGCAGGACAGGTGCTGACCCCAGACAAGTCCTGGAACACATCAGAAAGACAACACCAGATGAAGGGCTTTCTTGACAGCTGTCTAACTTTCAAACGACAACCTCGTTAACTTCAGCCACGAAACTAAATGCCCTCATGAATCTAAACATCCATGATAACTCACTCCTGCTCTGAAAAAAACATAGTGGACGGACAGACAGGAGGTATTAGACAGACAAACATTCATGATTTGAGTGTCATATATGCTCGTTCATACCTTCCCCTGTCTTTTAGACATGGCACTTAACACACACACACACACACACACACACACACACACACACACACACACACACACACACACACACACACACACACAGAGAGAGGGAGAGAGAGAGAGAGAGAGAGAGAGAGAGAGAGAGAGAGAGAGAGAGAGAGAGAGAGAGAGAGAGAGAGAGAGAGAGAGAGAGAGAGAGAGAGAGAGGAGAAGAGGGAGAACAGAGAGGGACAGACAGAGAGAGAGAGAGAGAGAGAGAGAGAGAGAGAGAGAAGAGAGAGAAGAGAGAGAGAGGAGAGAGAGAGAGAGAGAGAGAGAGAGAGAGATTTTGCGTCAAAGATACTGTCCTACTTTACTTATGCCTGGTTCACACGAGTGCAACAATGAGGCAACAATGGGTGGCAACTCCAAGTTGCCTATGTGTTGCTACATTGTTGCTTCAAAAGTTGTCACTACAGCAACTCATTATAAACCAATTAGACCCCATTGGATTTTCCCAATAAAAGTTGCCTATGAAGTTGTCACAGCCAAAAGTTGAACGTCGGGAGATATAACTTTTGGTGGGGTTGGCAACTTTTGCATGACAACTTCAAGTTGCTTTTGTGTGAACAGCTTGGCAACACAAGTATATCCGGTAGGCAACAAAAAAGGGGCGGAGCGAAGTGCATGCGTGCGACAAAAAGCGGCACGTGCCGCCCGCTTTTCTCGTTTTTTCCACAGCATGAAAGCAAAATTTTTGTTGCTTGATGACAATTTTTTTGTTGTGGGTCGGCACGATGAACCTGGGTGATTGGTCGGAACTTTTTAAAAAGGGCCCAAAGTTAGGGAGAAAATTTTATACTTTGCTATTGTGTTGTGTGATGAAGGTTTTTTTACGGACCTACTTTTGGTCTAGTTCTAGTTCAGATGGAATGCAGAGCCCCCCGGGAAACCGGGCTGTTTTATAGCAAAAAAAAACGGACGTCACTGCAGTTGCTCATCCTTTTTCAACCGAGCAACAAAGCTGGGCACTTTTCCAAAAGTGCTTGCAAAAGTTGAACCTAGTGGAACTCAAGGAAAGTGGGTCGGCACGGGGCCACCCAGAAAAAAAAAAGGGGGGGGGAGCTCGGGGGGGGTTTTTGCCATTAGTTGTCTTGCGTTCCATTGACGAAGAAATTTTGGGCCCAAAAATTCATTTTTGTTTTGTTGCACATCGAGTTGGCAATTTTTGGGGGGTTATTTTTTTGGGCAGTAAAAGTTGCTCTCTGTAAACCCTGTTTTACCCAGGCTAATTTCATAAGTCAATTAAACTAGGAATTTTGGGGGTGAGGGGGGGCTGGGGGGGAAAGGTGGGTGGGGGGGTTGGATTTGACTAGAGGGGGGAGTAGGAGGGGGGGGGGTTAGGGAGTTGATGAGGGGGAGTAGGGGGGGGGGGGGGGTTGGAGTTGACTGGGGGGGGGAATAGGGGGGGGGGGGTATGGAGTTGATAGATGGGGGAGTAGGGGGGTGGGGTAGGGATTGACTGGGGGGGAGGGAGGGGGTGGGGGAGGAGTTGACTGGATGCGGGGTGGGGGGGTGGGGTTTGGAGTTGATAGTTGGGGGGTGGGAGGGGGTGGGGGCATGGGGTTGACTAGAAAAGGGAGTAGGGGGGGTGGGGGTATAGAGTTGATAGTGGGGGGAGTAGGGGGGGGTGGGGTATGGATTGTTTTGGGGGGGGGGGGTAGGGGGGTGGGGGTATGGATTTGACTGGATGGGGGAGTAGGAGGGGGGGGGGGGGTATGGAGTTGACTAGATGGGGGAGTGGGGGGGGTGGGGGTATAGAGGTGACTAGATGGGGGGGAGGAGGGGGGGGGGTATGGAGTTGACTGGTGGGGGAGTAGGAGGGGGGTGGGGGTATGGAGTTGACTAGTGGGGGAGTGGGGGGGGGGGTAGGGGTTGACTAGGGGGGGGATGGGAGGGGTGGGGGTAGGAGTTGATAGATGGGGAGTAGGAGGGGGTGGGGTGTAGATTTGCTAATGGGGGGTAGGGGGGGGGGGGGGGTATGGATTTGATAGATGGGGGGCAGGGGGGGGGGGTATGGAGTTGACTAGATGGGGGAGCAGGGGTGGGGGTATGGAGTTGCTAGATGGGGGAGTAGGGGGGGTGGGGTATAGGTTGATAGATGGGGGAGTAGGAGGGGTGGGGGTAGGGGTTTGACTGTGGGGGGGGGGGTAGGAGGGGGGGGGTATAGAGTTGATAGTGGGGGGATTGGGGGGTGGGGTTGGAGTGACTAGAGGGGGGTAGGGGGGGTGGGGGTAGGGAGTTGATAGATGGGGGAGTAGGGGGGGTGGGGGTATGGAGATGATAGATGGGGGGGGTAGGAGGGGGGGGGGATGGAGTTGCTCATGGGGGGAGTAGGAGGGGGTGGGGTATGGAGTTGAAGTGGGGGGTAGGAGGGGGGGGGGGGTATGGATTTGACTAGATGGGGGGAGTAGGAGGGGGGGGGGTATGGAGAGACTGGGGGGAGTAGGGGGGGGGGGGTTTGGAGTTGACTACAGGGGGGGAGTTAGGGGGGGGTGGGGTATGGGGTTGATTAGAGGGGGGGGGTGGTAGGAGGGGTGGGGGTTTTGAGTTGACTGATGGGGGGGATTTGGAGCGGGTGGGGTTGGATTTGACTAGCGGGGGAGTAGGAGGGGGGGGGGGGTTGGAGTGACTAGTGGGGGAGTGGAGGGGGGGGTATGGGTTGATACATGGGGGGAGTAGGAGGGGGGGGGTAGGGGTTTGACTAATGGGGGGATTGGAGGGGGTGGGGTATGGAGTTGACTAATGGGGGAGGGAGGGGGTGGGGTAGGGAGTTGACTAGGGGGGGGAGTGGGGGGGGGGGGGGTATGGGTTGCTAGATGGGGGAGTAGGGGGGGTGGGGTTTTTGGGTTGATAATGGGGAGAGTGGAGGGGGGGGGGTTGGGAGTTGTTTGTGGGGAGTAGGAGGGGGTGGGGTTTGGAGTTGACTAGATGGGTGTCCGCACGAACGACAGGGGTTGCTTCAGTGGAAATTGGGGGTGGCCACCCTTTTCCCGGGTTTGGGCAGTGGCCATAAAAGTGCGTGATTCCTGCGGGAATTTGTTACCTGTCAATCTTGGAGGGGGGGGAGGAAAACATTAGATCCCCGGAATAGGGGTTTTTTCGTGTGTAAACAAAACGCTGGAAAGGGTTCTTCGATGTGAGGGGGGAAATTCCCGTGAATGGGTGCTGTCTTGTGATTTTCCCCGAGGGAATTCGGAGTGTCGGGTGTGTCTGAAAGTCAACGAACTGAGGCTTTTATCGCAAAGGTTTGGGGTTGGGCCCTCGTCCTTTTTTGTTTGCCGTTGGGGCAGGTTTTTGGGTTTACCCCTCGCCCCGTTTTTGGGGTTTTGGCTCCCAGAGTTGACTGTGGGTGTTTGGGTTGCAGCGACGGGTTTGCACGTACCAGGGCTTTGGCTGTCTGGCAGTGCCCCGGCGACTGAGGGTTCGCCCGTGTGTCGCCCGTGGCGTCGGGGTAAAGCGTTCGAGTTTCGGTTTTTCACGGGGGTTTCTCCCGTCCCCCCAGGGCTTTGGCTGTCTGGCATTTGCCCCGGCGTTCTGGGGTGTCGCCCCATTGTGTGTCGTTCCGTGTTGTCCAAGGGAGCGGTAAAGTAAGGAAGTTGGAGGGTGTGTATTTGGTTTTTGCGAATCAGGGTTTTCATCAATTTTTGGGTTTTTAAATTTCCCCCGGAATGGAAGTTTTCCCTTTTTAAAATTGTTTTTAAATTCGCAAAGTTTTTCTATGTGATTTGCTAAGAGGAGGAAATTTAAATGTGCGGAAGTTTGAAGAGAAAAAAGGATAAAACTTAAAATTAAGGTCGGGGAAAAAAACCGTACTATGGGAATGAAATATGGCGTGTCGGTTTTCATGATCAGAGAGGTGGTTGTGTTACAGCGGTTTTGATGTGCTAAGACAATATGTTTTCTTGGTAGGGGTCGCTGGTTACAGAAATTTATTTTCAAGTTTGAAAAGGTTTGGTTATTTTCTGAGGTGTTCGTGGTATGGAACGGGAACTTTTAATTTAAGGGGGGACTGTCACGCGTGCGTCCCGGTACGGGGGGGAGACTGCATGTGTGTGCTGGGCGTGTGGGGGTTTATCGTAGGTGAGGGTGGTGGCCCTCGGATAGACAGTCTTGTAGAGGTTTAATTTTGGGTTTGCGCTTGGAACTAAACCGGGTGGAGGGGGGGGAAGGAAAAATTGGATATTTTATTAATAAAAGAGTTGTTTTTTTTTAAAATTTTTTTTAAAAGGTTTTGGGTAAATTCATAGTTGTGTTATTGGTATGGTTATTACGATTAGAAAAAAAAGAAAAAAAAAATGCGATGTAAAAAAAAAAGGTGTTTAAGTATTTAGGTTTTGGGCCTCAAAAGCCACATTTGATGTTTTTATATTTTATGTTAAGGGTTTTTTTAGTCGCGGTGGCCCCCAGTTTTTAAAGTTTTTTCCGCAGTTTGTGGTGTCAGTAACAATGACAGCAGCGCTGGAAACCTTGTGAGTTTGTAATTGGTGATTGCCCTAGCGCTTGTAATTTTGATGACATTTTTGGTTGTGATTGTCCCTGCTAGGAAATTAGGATCCCCGGGTTCAATTTATTTTTTGGTTTTGTTTTGAAATGTTTTTGTTTCTTTAAGCATGTTCTAAGAATCGATCCTGAATTGTGACCGGTGCTGGGGGTCACTAAGGGGACGGATGTTCTTTGGGAGGAATATGATTTTTCTTATTGAATCTTTGTTTGGAGACTTCGAGGGGGAATAAAAGTCGTGGGTATGAAATTCGACATGTAATCATTTTATAAAGGGAAAAAGGGTTATAATTGTTTGTGGCTTTTGATGGAAGGGAAATCAATAAAAATTGGTTTTTTAAATGGTAAGGAACATTTCTGGTGAGGATTTTGATGAAAAGGTGGGGGTTGTATGGGTATGATTTAAATTCCCAATCAGCTGTCGCATTTGGGGGTTTTGTGCATGAGAACCTCAGAACCGTTTTTTTTTGTGCCAAAGTTATAACTGTTTTGCTGTGTTGAAAGGATTTCTTTTTCACAGGTTGGCGGTTTAGTACCTCCCTACACGCAAATCCGTGACGGTCGGCCCCTCTGGGGGGTGGGAGTTGTCACGCCATTCCACTGTCTCCTCCCCACTCCTCTCCGGAGTGGGGACGCAGTGGGCCGGCAGGGTGCTTTCCCGGTCGGGACCCCTTTCCCCCTTCCACAGTCCGTGGATGTGGCAGTTTCCTCCGACTTAATGTTTTTGGGGGGGGGGGGGGGGTGAAAGCGTTTGAGGGCCACCCATTTAAAATATTGCGGGCGCTCGCGAGTGTGGTTGGTGCCGGGGGGGTGGGGCCCCGGGCTTTTCGAGGTCACGATCCTACTTCTGTCAAGGCGCTTCAGTGAAGGTTTTGCTTTGGGCGTGCTTTGTTGAGGGCGTCGTAAAGCAGACGAGTCTTTTAATATAGGGGAAACGCTGTGTCGCCGTTTTTTTTTTTTGTGTGTGTGGGGTTTTTTTTTTAAAGTTTGTTTTTTGTTTTTTTTGTCTTGCATGTGTCAGACCGCCAGGGATTCGAATGGAACATTGAAAGGCAACTTTGGGTTCGGGTTATTAAACGGCTGTGTTGAACATTTGGGGGTTTAGTTTGGGTGCCCCAGGTATTTTTGGCCCCGGCAAAAAAAATTTAGATAAAGAGTATATTTTGGAAAAAAAAAAGAAAACTCACGTGGGCATTCGGGTTTTATGGGTATCACCTTGTTTGTATTTCAGCCCGGGATTGGTTTGTGTTTTCCCCCTTGCCCTTTGGAATTGGCTTAGTGGGGAGGTGTGTCTGTGCCCCCCGAGGGAAGGGTTTTATATGTGATGTCATACTGCGTGCCATGTATGAAAAGGGGCATGCGCTGATGGTGGGCATTGTTAGTATAGTTGGATTCTTTTGGGGTTTTTTTTTTTTTTCCCTGTGTGTGTGGTATATATGAGGTTTTGGGTGTTTATCTGCCATTCTGTGGGTGGAGTGGTGTGTGAATGAAATAAAGCAGAAAAGGGGAAAAAGCTATTTGGTCCCCCGCCCTCAAACCAGTTTTCGGCGGCTGACTCCAGAATGAGTTTTTCCCCTTTCTTGCCTAAAAAAAAATACTGTGTGGGGTTTACCGTTTTTAATACTAATTTACTAAGTTTTCATAGATAATGTAGGGAAAGTAGCGTGGCTAAACACCCCCCCTA
Source organism: Conus ventricosus (assembly GCA_018398815.1). Taxonomy (NCBI): domain Eukaryota; kingdom Metazoa; phylum Mollusca; class Gastropoda; order Neogastropoda; family Conidae; genus Conus; species Conus ventricosus. The sequence goes on along the minus strand of JAFLJL010018678.1, from coordinate 25,767 downwards.
GGAGAAACGTGGGGGAAAAAGCGCGGGTTTGAACGGCCCATTCAACGGTGGGTGCACTGGCTTCGATTACTTGCGGTGTGTTAATTACGCGGGGGGTGTTAGCGAGAGAGGCGCACCCAAACCCCTTTTTAAGGTCAAGTTGCCCTCAGAACAAGGTGGTGAAGGTTTGTTGTGGGTTTTTTAAAATAATTTTTATTTAGACAGGAGGAAAGAAGCCTTGGAGCCATGGGAATAGTGCGTACCCCACACCCCAACACACACACCCAACCCCACAACACCAAAAACCACACACACAACACACAACACACAACACCCAAACACACCCGAACACAACTTTTTTAGTTTCTGCTGTTTTCCCCACGAAAGGGGGGTTTGACAAAGTGTTTCTTTCTGCTGTCGATCTTAATAAATAGTGCTGCTTTTTAAAGTTAGGGGTTTGCCACCCTGCTGAAAACTGTGAGGCCAAAAAATAAACCCCCCACACCTCCTCCCCACCCCCTCCCCCCCAGTTTTAACCTTTACAACATATGACATAGCCTTCAAAAAACCCTTTCTCCGTTCCACGGTGACTTGGGAGGTCGGCTTCTTTTCGTATGTCAACTTGTCAGGGGGGGTGTCAACGACCTTGTTGCCACGTAAAACACGTCGGGGGGGGGGGGGGGTTGGGGCGCCTCACTGACCACAATTCTTCTACTGACTCCCAAACTAGCAGGACGCTTTTACTGTGTGTGTACTGTGTTGGTGTGTTATTCTAAAAAAATGGCTACCGGTTTACTAAGGAAAAGCTTCCCCTTAAAGACCACAAGTTTTATTTGACGATGTTAGAGTTTTGTCAAAAAGAATCAGGTGAAGCATTTTCGTTACCCCCAAAACCGAAAAAAGTATTGCTTTCTAGGGGTGGGAAAAAAAAAAAAAGGGGGAACCGCTGCTTTAAAATGAACGACTATCTTAGGTTTGTTGGTTAAGGAATGAAAAGACATTCCCAAACAAGATGAGGCCAAATTATAAAAAATGTTTCTTTTGTGAGATGTTTCCTTTTTTTTAAAAAGCGGCGCTATGTTTTTTAAAAACAAAATAAAAGCAAAACAATTCATCACGGTTGATTTTTGGGGACGTGGCTTGAGACGCTAAAGTGTTTGAAAGAGAAAAAAACGCAAAAACATGGCGTTCATTTTTAGGCGCAGGTGGGGATGTTTGATTTTATGCCGAAAACTTATTCAGCTTTCCCCTTGTTTTACCACTATCCTAAAATTCCTAAGTGGGGTTAGCATTGCTGAACTGTTATCAAAAGTCAAAGTATTATTTTTAAATTATGCAATGGTAATGATTTTCGAAGTTCTGGCAAGAAAGTAGGGTGGCAGGTCTTTTTTACATTACGTTGGGAGGAGTAGTGTGTAGCCCGACTATCTCCCTTAAAAGCCCAAATTACAATGACGGGGTACTATACTGGCTTAGAGCCGCCATAAAAAATGGTACAGCAGTAATGCTGTAAAATTGCCAAAACCCGTTTCAACTGGTTGGAAAAAAAAGGGCAAGCAGCAATAGGTCAAACGTTCCCCTTTAAAACGTTTGACCCTGCAAAGGCAGCAGTAAACTAGGTCAAACGTTCTGTAAGACGTTTGACTGTTCGCTGGCCTTCAGTCAAAAGAAAAAGGGCCCCCTTCTACTTTTTGGGCACTTGACACTTTCACCCAAGTCACCCCAAGTCCCCAAATCCTTTAATAAGTTCTTGTTAAATTACCCCCAAATCCCTTAAAATTTGTTTTTAATTAAGTTCCCCAAAGTTCTTTAAATTTAATTTTTTATTTTAAATTACATCAAGTTTTAATAGTTCTTGTTAAGTTCCCCCAAATCCTTAATTAAGTTTTTAAACAAAATCACCCCAAATTTTATTAAGTTCTTTAAATTAGTTTTTTTAATTTACATCAAGTTTTTAAAATTCTTTATTTGTCTTAATTTTGTTCTTAATTATTTACATCAGTTTTAATAGGTTTTTGATTAAGTCATCCCAAGTCTCCTCTAAGTCAACCAAATTCTTTTTCAAGTTTTTTATAAATTTTTAAAAAAAAAATTTTTTTTAAAAAATTTGTTTTTTTAAAATCCTTTATTTTAGGATGTCTTGTCAGGTTTTCTGCATGATTTTAATGAAAGTTCTTAATCCTAAACAAAGCATTTATTTCAATTTGGTCTTGGAAATGTTTTATAGACTATGTCTTTATTTATTGACCCATCATTTTTTTAATACGCCATGTTCTATTTTTATTAAAAAAAATTTAAATTTAAATTCTTAAAAAATTATTCCCTTGAAAAGGGTCAAAATGATCTTTTGTTATTGGCGGTGGGCGTGCTTTGTTTTTTTTTATTTTGCGGTTCGATTTTTTTGATTGCTTTTGTTTGGTGCCCCTTTTTTTTAATATTTTATAAAAGTAAAAACCGCCCCCAGAGGCAAGGGCGCCAAAAAAGGCAAAAATTTTAAGTTAATTTTTCTGAAAACTTTGGCGTGTGGCTTGATCACATGGGTTTTTATAGCTGCTTGAATAACTTGTTTGGCGTTTGGGGGGGCGTTTGTTTTCTTATGAGTTATTTGTAACTTAATTTTTTTGTTTTGTTCCACTCCGCTTCTTTTTTGCTTTAACCGCCCCGGTGGGTGTTTTACTGGTCACTTTCTCGATTGTTTAATGTTTTTGATTCAGGGGTTTCCCATTCTGTGTTTTTCCCAAACCCTTTATTTTGAAAGGGAAAAAAGTCTATATGATAAAGTTTTTATCCCCCGTTAATGGCGTAACAAAGTTCCAAAATTGAATACAGATCACACCCCAAAAAGATCTAAAGACTTTGTTAAAATGGATTTGCGTTAAACATACGTAAGTCTTGTTTAGATCAAAGGGAGCAAAATTTCTGATAGTTTGGTACAACTAGAACCCTTTGCCCCCCACTTTTCCCATTTTAACCCCGCTGCGCTTTTCCTGTTATGATACTTTTAAAAAGTCTTGCGGGACTCTGTTGAATCTGTTCTATGTGAATTCATTTTCCGGGAGGGAATGTTTTTTTTTTCACATGTGCCCAAAAAATCGCCTTCCTTTTTTGGCTAATAGCTGGCATCAACTTGGATTTTAAGTTCGGGAAGGGTTTTGGTGCCTTGTAGCTGTGTGTCATCACTGTTCATGTTTTTATTTTAAATTTTAAATTTTTTTATTTTTAAAAATGAGCACCGAAAAAAAAAGTTTCTAACCTTGTATACCATTTGCGTTATTTGGGGGTCAAGGGGAGGATACTCAATGCTTGGTAAAAATTTTTAAAAATTAAACCGGGAGATCTTGGAAAATAGACTTTGAGGATTCACAAAGTGATTGCTATTATTGGCTTGTTTTCCACGAAAAATTTTCTGTAAGCAAGGAATAAATTCCCGACGTATAAAAATGTAAATAAAAAATGCTTTAAAAAAATGGCTTCACGAATGATGATAGGCGGCGCTGTGGTTAATGCGCTCGCTTTTGTGGAAATAATTACGCATTTAGTAAATGCGAGTGAAAGGGGAGAGAAAAAACTAACAAAAATGTGGGGCAACTTGCCCCGACAAGTCGTTGAAAGCAGAGAAAATTTGGGGTTTTTTATTAATACAACTGAAAAAAAAAGGGCATGAGTTAAAATTTAAAGTTTGTTTTAAACATAAAAAATATTATCTGTAACAGGCAACAAATCGGACATTGCCCCCCCAAAAATTTAGTGACTTTTTTTAAACCCTCGAAAAAAAAGATGCAAAAAATCGGGTTTTTTGTCTTTGGTATGACCGTTGTTATTTTTTTGCACTTAATATTGGCTGAGTAAAAAATTTAACAAAAATCTATTTTTCGCCAAAAGGGAATTTGGGAAGGGAATAACAGCAATTAAAAGCTAAGCCAAACGCTGGAGTCAGGAAAAACAGCAAAAGAATGGTTATCTAAAAAAGGATTTTGGCAAATTTTTTACCAGCGCCCAGGGAAAACAGGACCCCACTTTTTTCAATAATCCAAACGACACTTCAAATGGATCTTTTAATTTACCTTATCGATTGCGAAAAGTTAAGTAGCCTCCAGTCTTTACATGCTTCAAGGGTACAAAGATGCGGAAAAATTAACACAAAGAGTGTTTGCTGTTGCTGTTGCCCCAAAAAAGATATATCAACGAGGCCCTTTTCTTATCCTCGCAGATTTAAGTCGATGATGGAAAAGAATTTAAAGGGCAAAGTGATTTAATTATTGTTGAACATGATTCCATTAAAGGGCATTCCAGGAGTTCCCGATCACGGGTTTGTTGAAAACTTTAACAAACGTTAGCCGAAAGCTTTTTCCCCAGATCCAGAGAGTGATTGCAATTTCGCAACACAGAATGGGTTAGAAAATTTCCTCAGTTTTGCGGCAATGAATAATGAAGAATTTAAAGGACTAAAACCGTCGCTCAAAAAAAACAATAATTTGTTGAAGTTGGTCTTCATCGGCAAAATATTACCCTTTGGTTTAAAAGTAAGGGACCTTTATTTACGGGGGAAGCAGAAGGGGACACCGATCAGGGCAAAAGATCCCGTTTGGAGGTTGATCCTATGAAATTAAAAAGAATTGTAAAAATGAATCGCCCGTGATTTTTACGAGAAAGAAACCCAAAAAAACAACAGTCCCAAGTTTTTTGTGAAAGAGAACTGCGATAAATCCCTCCGACACATTGTTGCTTAATTAATTTACTAAATTATTTGAGTTTAAAATGGAAGCTCAGAAGGGGAAGCGCAGAATAAAACAAGAATGGTAAAGGAAAAGCCTTGAAATTTATACGGGATCATTTCTGCGGTAAAGCTATTAAGGAAAAAATTTTTGGGGATTAATCAATGCTGCTAAAACATCCAGATCACCTTCAACTCAAAACCCCCAAATTGGGAAAAAAATTTTGAAATAATAAAAAAAATTGAAAGCATCAAGCAAAAAAAGAGAAAAAAATTTTTAAAAGAATTGGTGAAGCTTGATCGATCTTATATTAAAGTTGATTAAAAATTAAACCCCCTGTTTATGCGGTCCTCCGTGCCGATTGCTATGAAAATCGGTTAACAAAAACTCGTTTTGTGTTTGTTTATCTAAAGACTTTTTGTTACAAATGTTGTGTTGACTCATGTAGTTAGATCGCAGTTTTGTTGTCATGATGAAAAGTCTTTTGCCAAAAAAATGTTTTTTAGTTGTAGGTATGTTTGACTGCAAACGTGCGAGATATTTCCCCTTTTCTTTTTAAAGTTTCTCCCGGCTCGAAATACTGTAATTTTGACCCTTTAAACCCCCCATACTCCCCTTTATCCCCTTTTCCCGATAATTTTCCTTATCTTTCCTAAAACCCTTTTGTTAGTAAATTTAATGTAAAGGGGAAACTTTTGGGTAAAGGAGTGTCTACCATCCATCGTCCTTTTTTACTTTTTAATTCCTGTCTTTATAAAAATTTCAGTTGGGTATTTAACAAAACATTGTATCTGGTAAGTTTCTCTGGACTCAGGATAGGGGCTTAAAATGTATAAAGAATTTAAAACAAAAGTTGTATTCTAAAACGTAAACCAAAAATACAGGTTTGTCCAATTTGACTTTCTTTTTTTTTTCATCATTATGCCAAAAAGGGATCATGAAATTTTGAAGTCCCGATAATTTGGTTTTTAAGTCAGCTTAATTTCTTTTCTTTGGGGACTAATCTGCATTTTGGTTTTGCGGTTTTCCTTTTTTTTTTTCCGAAAAAAACTGTTGTTACAAATTGAAAAAGTCTTTTTTTGAAAATTCCGTGGTTTTTGTTCTGAGATCAGTGTTCTTCATGTGTATGGTTTATGAAATGTTCTTGATCAAAGCAATTTTGGATGAACTGTGTCAACTTCAAACCTTCTTAAATAAAATTGTAGAAGTTGTAAAGCAGAATATTTTTTTTTTCCCCGAAGATTTGGCCAAAATTTGGTGGTTTTTTTGGCCTCTTTAGATTTCTGTGCAAGGATAGTTTATGCAGGTATGGGTTCATTTTGGGAATTTTTAAATCAACTTTAGAAAAAACCGCTGTTGATCGGCGTTAAATGCCAACCACTTTAAGCCTTTTGAATATTTTCGGGGACCCCCTGTGTACATTTTAAGTTGGTAACGGATGATTGCGCCATTGCCCTCCAAAGATTGTTTGCATCTAATACAAAAAATTTTAGACCTTTTACTTGGATATAGTCGTCCAAGTTTTGTTGTTTGCTTTACAGTATGAGGAGCCATACTATTTTCCCCCCGAATCCTTTTTAATATCTGAAAACATTGGGAAATCCCAAATAAAACAATCTGTACTCCAGTAAACTTTAAAAAAAGATCCCCAATCATCCCGGGGCAGAAAAAGTAATGCGCGGGGATCCAGGCTGTAATGTTTCATGCAGGGTTTTTTGTAATTTTCAAAGGCGTCGCCAACAAACAAACGTCAGCCTAAGTATGATCATGATAGTCCCCCCTCGTTTTCACTTTACTTTTGCACATTTGGCTGTGGGAAACGAATCACTGATGTCCCTTTTTCCCCAAGACTAGAAAAGAACCCCTTAGGTGGAAGTGTTCTTCGTCAAACTTTCCCCAATGTTCATGTATTCTAGGGTAAACGCCTTTTAACAAGAGTTGGGTCAAATATTCTTCCCTTATTGGGGAGGACTTTAAGGACATACTAGGACTCTAATGAAACCCCTAGTGCTGCATGAGTCGAGAAAAACAGTATTTAAAGTGAAAACATGTACTTTTTGTGATTGCAATGCATGACACCTTAAAGGGTGTTACTGCTTTCATTTAGATGGGATTTGTAACCCCGCAAGTGTTTAAAGAATGGGCGCTTCCATGTTTGGATCAAACTTTTTTTTGAGATTGCATTTTTCTGTGCGTGCTCCTTGAACTTTCCCCTAAGTATCTGGTCTTTATGTTTGGGTTTCTGCGTCTGATGAGAGACTAAACCGCAAACAACAATGTGTGGTGGTCATATGTTGTTGGTTTCAGGCGCCTTATGATTTCGATAAATTTGATTATTAGAACGCATTAGCCTTTCTGCATGCGTTCTAAGAAGATTCTGCAGATCTGGGCCTTTACTTCGGCTTTGAAAGGGCGCATCCCACTGACAACAATGAAGGCAAAAGAACAAAATTTTGATTTACTCTTAAGATGTTTTCAAGTTTTTTTGGGGGTGGGGCCTTTTATAAAGGAAAAAGAGTGATTCGAAGTCTGCGTAAAAATATATGGAGAATTTTGCATCCGTTTCAGTTCTTTTAAATAAATTTATGCCCTTTGGGGGGCGTAATTGTTCTGTTTTACAGTCAATGGGCCTACAAGGTTTTTTTTGTTTTACTGCGGGTTGAACGATGGCATTTTTGTTTAAAATTTTCTACAGAAATTCTTGTTTTGGGCTTTGTTTTGAAGTTGCTGCATTAGTTATCATTTTTGTATAATGTGTAAGCGGTAGCCCCCCTGGTGAAAGATCAGTTGTAAATAACATGATTTTTGTTGGCCGCCAAACGTTGGCTGTTTTGGAAAATTTAAAGGCTGTAGATTTTTTTTCTTTTCCATGTGTAGACATTTAAAGTTTGGTTTGTTTTGTTCTTCAAACTGATCAATGGAATCCGTGCTAACAGGAAAGGATATTCCACTAAAGTTAAGATCATTGATGTAAGGGTGATAGTTAGACACTCTCTCTGCGTTTTTGCGGGCGTAATGCAGCCTTGTGTGAGAACACACCACATGAAACATTTGTTGTCCGTATTCTTTATGTTTAGAACTGCTTTTTCGCAACTAATGCTGGAGGTAGTGGAATGTAAGACCTGCCTACAATCGGCTCATACTTAGCCTGTTTTAATCTAATCTCTAAGACTTCGCCCTCTGACCAACCGGAGCCTCTCATTTTGGCTTCTTCAGCGGCAGCGTCAAACTGCGTAAGCATTTGGTCTGCCCAACGGGCGTTAAGTCATTATTACAAAGAATAGTCTGTTGTTTAGTCGAGACCCAGACTTCTAGATTTTCTTCATTTATTGTTACATAGTCAATTAAAACAGCTAACATTACTTTAACTGGCGGGTCTATTGTTAGTTTACTTGGAACTTGAGAAATAGCATGAACAACGCTTGCCTGTACGTTTGTTGGATCAATGACTTCTAGATCAATATCATTCGTTGCTCTTGATAAACGCTCTCTCTCAAGCATTCCTTCAAACAATTCGTCCGGTCCTTCATATATCTTATCCATGCTGAGTTTCTTTTCTAACTCAAAATATTTATTTAAATTAAAAAAAAAAATACTTAATCAGAATCAATATCAACGGTCTTTTTGTGCTTGGACTCATAAACTAAAGTATAAACACCCTTCGATGTGTTACTGTGAGCTGTTTAGAACAGAGTTTAATGTCTCGTTTACTTTTTTTAAGCATTCCTTTTTTATCTGCTCGGGGTCTGGCTGTTGAGAAAAACTTGTCCTCGCCTTTCTTTGAAGATCAAACTTTTGTCTTTTGTAGTCATCAAAATCGGCCTGTAAACGATTAAATTCTTCATCCGTGATGTTTGAGTCAACAAGCGCTTTATTTATTGTCAGTTTAAACGAACTAAGTTTAGCCGTTATTAGTTGAACCATAGCTGTGTGCTTTTGGAGTTTAGTTTTTAATTTTTTGCCAGCCGCACTTACAGCTAATGAACACAGACCAAGAGCTAAGACAAACCACCTAGAGGTAAAGCTGCGGGTGCGCCTATGCCCGTTGCTAAGAGGCCTACACTTGTTCCTGCCGATGCAGCACTTATAGTCGATGCCCCCGTATTACATAGTAACAGCATTAAAGGCAGCAGAATACCTTCGTTTGGTTTTGCTGTATTTTGAAAGGTCGCTTTTT
>JAFLJL010018677.1:17719-27270 GCA_018398815.1 Conus ventricosus | reverse complement strand
CTCTCATTCCTCTGTCTCTGTCTCTCTCTCTGTCAAAGGTTTGTTGTAATTGGTTTGATTCTCTAGATCTACACATCATGAACAGTTTGGCTTTTTCTTTTTTTAAACTCGCCCTCTGCCACTGTCTGCTTATCTGATTGTAGTTACTCTCTCTCTCTCTCTCTCTCTCTCTCTCTCTCCTCTCTCCTCTCTCTCCTCTCTCTCTCCTCTCTCCTCTCTCTCTCCCCTCTCTTCTCTCTCTTCTCTCACTTCTTTTTCTTCTTGTTCTTGTTCTTGTTCTTGTTGTTGTTGTTGTTGTTGTTCTTCTCTTCTTCTTCTTCTTCTTCTTCTTCTTCTTCTTCTTCTTCTCTTCTTCTTCTTTATGGTTTCTTGATTTCACATATGTCTGCTTGATTTCACAGTCATAGAATTATGGACAGTTTGGTTTTATTCTCTCTCCTCTCTCTCTCTCTCCTCTCTCCTCTCTCTCTCTCTCTTCTCTCTCCTCTTCTCTCTCTCTCTCTCTCTCTCTCTCTCCAGTCTTAATTCAATTTGAAACAACAAAGGAAAAAAAACAAAACAAACTGGAACATCCTGCGTGGTTTGAGTTATATGTTGTCGTTGCTCTCACTTCCCACTCAGTTTCCACACCACCCACACACCACCAGAACGAAGCTCAGTTTTTCTTTGATGTACAAATCCTACTTTTTAACTACTTACCTTCACTGTGGGCATGACCGGGGCTGCTTCAGAACTTGCAGCTCCCCACTAAGGGTTTCCAGAAGTTGTGTGCCAGTAACTACTTTCCCTGTATTTCTGTCAGCGTCGTTGACATTTCTTTCAATCTGTGTGTGTGGTGTGGTGGGTGTGTTGTGTGTGTGTGTGTTGTGTGTGTGTGTGTCTTCTGCTTTGTGGACTTCCCTGTTTGATCAGAAACTCTTTGACACTTTTTTTTTCTCTGGCTAAACTGAGTGACCTGCCCCCTCCTCCTCCTCCCCCCCCCCCGCCCACCCGCAACACCTCTTTGATTTTTTTTTTCCTTTTTAAAGACATGATGACTAGGCAGAAACCTACACCACAGTCCGGGCACCCACCCGGCATTCCGCAATGTCTATTTGCTCATATGCTTTTTCAGTGGTATTCGAAGACGAATCAATACAATACAAACGAACAACATCGGAGTGAACTACACAAACAATTCCGCAGTGTCCTTTGCTAAATGCTGATGAATCGTACATAAACAAATTCCGCAGTGTTCCTTGCTAAAGCTGATAATACGTACATAAACAAATTCGCAGTGTTCCTTTGCTAATATGCTGATGAATACGTACATAAACAAATTCCGCAGTGTTCCTTTGCTAATATGCTGATGAATACGTACATAAACAAATTCCGCAGTGTTCCTTTGCTAATATGCTGATGAATACGTACATAAACAAATTCCGCAGTGTTCCTTTGCTAATATGCTGATGAATACGTACATAAACAAATTCCGCAGTGTTTCCTTTGCTAATATGCTGATGAATACGTACATAAACAAATTCCGCAGTGTTCCTTTGCTAATATGCTGATGAATACGTACATAAACAAATTCCGCAGTGTTCCTTTGCTAATATGCTGATGAATACGTACATAAACAAATTCCGCAGTGTTCCTTTGCTAATATGCTGATGAATACGTACATAAACAAATTCCGCAGTGTTCCTTTGCTAATATGCTGATGAATACGTACATAAACAAATTCCGCAGTGTTCCTTTGCTAATATGCTGATGAATACGTACATAAACAAATTCCGCAGTGTTCCTTTGCTAATATGCTGATGAATACGTACATAAACAAATTCCGCAGTGTTCCTTTGCTAATATGCTGATGAATACGTACATAAACAAATTCCGCAGTGTTCCTTTGCTAATATGCTGATGAATACGTACATAAACAAATTCCGCAGTGTTCCTTTGCTAATATGCTGATGAATACGTACATAAACAAATTCCGCAGTGTTCCTTTGCTAATATGCTGATGAATACGTACATAAACAAATTCCGCAGTGTTCCTTTGCTAATATGCTGATGAATACGTACATAAACAAATTCCGCAGTGTTCCTTTGCTAATATGCTGATGAATACGTACATAAACAAATTCCGCAGTGTTTCCTTTGCTAATATGCTGATGAATACGTACATAAACAAATTCCGCAGTGTTCCTTTGCTAATATGCTGATGAATACGTACATAAACAAATTCCGCAGTGTTCCTTTGCTAATATGCTGATGAATACGTACATAAACAAATTCCGCAGTGTTCCTTTGCTAATATGCTGATGAATACGTACATAAACAAATTCCGCAGTGTTCCTTTGCTAATATGCTGATGAATACGTACATAAACAAATTCCGCAGTGTCCTTGCTAATCTGAACCATAACATTCGCATGTTCTGCTAATATGCTGATGAATACGTACATAAACAAATTCCGCAGTGTTCCTTTGCTAATATGCTGATGAATACGTACATAAACAAATTCCGCAGTGTTCCTTTGCTAATATGCTGATGAATACGTACATAAACAAATTCCGCAGTGTTCCTTTGCTAATATGCTGATGAATACGTACATAAACAAATCCGCAGTGTTCCTTTGCTAATATGCTGATGAATACGTACATAAACAAATTCCGCAGTGTTCCTTTGCTAATATGCTGATGAATACGTACATAAACAAATTCCGCAGTGTTCCTTTGCTAATATGCTGATGAATACGTACATAAACAAATTCCGCAGTGTTCCTTTGCTAATATGCTGATGAATACGTACATAAACAAATTCCGCAGTGTTCCTTTGCTAATATGCTGATGAATACGTACATAAACAAATTCCGCAGTGTTCCTTTGCTAATATGCTGATGAATACGTACATAAACAAATTCCGCAGTGTTCCTTTGCTAATATGCTGATGAATACGTACAAAACAAATTCCGCAGTGTTCCTTTGCTAATATGCTGATGAATACGTACATAAACAAATTCCGCAGTGTTCCTTTGCTAATATGCTGATGAATACGTACATAAACAAATTCCGCAGTGTTCCTTTGCTAATATGCTGATGAATACGTACATAAACAAATTCCGCAGTGTTCCTTTGCTAATATGCTGATGAATACGTACATAAACAAATTCCGCAGTGTTCCTTTGCTAATATGCTGATGAATACGTACATAAACAAATTCCGCAGTGTTCCTTTGCTAATATGCTGATGAATACGTACATAAACAAATTCCGCAGTGTTCCTTTGCTAATATGCTGATGAATACGTACATAAACAAATTCCGCAGTGTTCCTTTGCTAATATGCTGATGAATACGTACATAAACAAATTCCGCAGTGTTCCTTTGCTAATATGCTGATGAATACGTACATAAACAAATTCCGCAGTGTTCCTTTGCTAATATGCTGATGAATACGTACATAAACAAATTCCGCAGTGTTCCTTTGCTAATATGCTGATGAATACGTACATAAACAAATTCCGCAGTGTTCCTTTGCTAATATGCTGATGAATACGTACACAAACAAATTCCGCAGTGTTCCTTTGCTAATATGCTGATGAATACGTACACAAACAAATTCCGCAGTGTTCCTTTGCTAATATGCTGATGAATACGTACACAAACAAATTCCGCAGTGTTCCTTTGCTAATATGCTGATGAATACGTACACAAACAAATTCCGCAGTGTTCCTTTGCTAATATGCTGATGAATACGTACACAAACAAATTCCGCAGTGTTCCTTTGCTAATATGCTGATGAATACGTACACAAACAAATTCCGCAGTGTTCCTTTGCTAATATGCTGATGAATACGTACACAAACAAATTCCGCAGTGTTCCTTGCTAATATGCTGATGAATACGTACACAAACAAATTCCGCAGTGTTCCTTTGCTAATATGCTGATGAATACGTACACAAACAAATTCCGCAGTGTTCCTTTGCTAATATGCTGATGAATACGTACACAAACAAATTCCGCAGTGTTCCTTTGCTAATATGCTGATGAATACGTACACAAACAAATTCCGCAGTGTTCCTTTGCTAATATGCTGATGAATACGTACACAAACAAATTCCGCAGTGTTCCTTTGCTAATATGCTGATGAATACGTACATAAACAAATTCCGCAGTGTTCCTTTGCTAATATGCTGATGAATACGTACATAAACAAATTCCGCAGTGTTCCTTTGCTAATATGCTGATGAATACGTACATAAACAAATTCCGCAGTGTTCCTTTGCTAATATGCTGATGAATACGTACATAAACAAATTCCGCAGTGTTCCTTTGCTAATATGCTGATGAATACGTACATAAACAAATTCCGCAGTGTTCCTTTGCTAATATGCTGATGAATACGTACATAAACAAATTCCGCAGTGTTCCTTTGCTAATATGCTGATGAATACGTACATAAACAAATTCCGCAGTGTTCCTTTGCTAATATGCTGATGAATACGTACATAAACAAATTCCGCAGTGTTCCTTTGCTAATATGCTGATGAATACGTACATAAACAAATTCCGCAGTGTTCCTTTGCTAATATGCTGATGAATACGTACATAAACAAATTCCGCAGTGTTCCTTTGCTAATATGCTGATGAATACGTACATAAACAAATTCCGCAGTGTTCCTTTGCTAATATGCTGATGAATACGTACATAAACAAATTCCGCAGTGTTCCTTTGCTAATATGCTGATGAATACGTACATAAACAAATTCCGCAGTGTTCCTTTGCTAATATGCTGATGAATACGTACATAAACAAATTCCGCAGTGTTCCTTTGCTAATATGCTGATGAATACGTACATAAACAAATTCCGCAGTGTTCCTTTGCTAATATGCTGATGAATACGTACATAAACAAATTCCGCAGTGTTCCTTTGCTAATATGCTGATGAATACGTACATAAACAAATTCCGCAGTGTTCCTTTGCTAATATGCTGATGAATACGTACATAAACAAATTCCGCAGTGTTCCTTTGCTAATATGCTGATGAATACGTACATAAACAAATTCCGCAGTGTCCTTTGCTAATATGCTGATGAATACGTACATAAACAAATTCCGCAGTGTTCCTTTGCTAATATGCTGATGAATACGTACATAAACAAATTCCGCAGTGTTCCTTGCTAATATGCTGATGAATACGTACATAAACAAATTCCGCAGTGTTCCTTTGCTAATATCTGATGAATACGTACATAAACAAATTCCGCAGTGTTCCTTTGCTAATATGCTGATGAATACGTACATAAACAAATTCCGCAGTGTTCCTTTGCTAATATGCTGATGAATACGTACATAAACAAATTCCGCAGTGTTCCTTTGCTAATATGCTGATGAATACGTACATAAACAAATTCCGCAGTGTTCCTTTGCTAATATGCTGATGAATACGTACATAAACAAATTCCGCAGTGTTCCTTTGCTAATATGCTGATGAATACGTACATAAACAAATTCCGCATGTTCCTTTGCTAATATGCTGATGAATACGTACATAAACAAATTCCGCAGTGTTCCTTTGCTAATATGCTGATGAATACGTACATAAACAAATTCCGCAGTGTTCCTTTGCTAATAGCTGATGAATACGTACATAAACAAATTCCGCAGTGTTCCTTTGCTAATATGCTGATGAATACGTACATAAACAAATTCCGCAGTGTTCCTTTGCTAATATGCTGATGAATACGTACATAAACAAATTCCGCAGTGTTCCTTTGCTAATATGCTGATGAATACGTACATAAACAAATTCCGCAGTGTTCCTTTGCTAATATGCTGATGAATACGTACATAAACAAATTCCGCAGTGTTCCTTTGCTAATATGCTGATGAATACGTACATAAACAAATTCCGCAGTGTTCCTTTGCTAATAGCTGATGAATACGTACATAAACAAATTCCCAGTGTTCCTTTGCTAATATGCTGATGAATACGTACATAAACAAATTCCGCAGTGTTCCTTTGCTAAATGCTGATGAATACGTACATAAACAAATTCCGCAGTGTTCCTTTGCTAATATGCTGATGAATACGTACATAAACAAATTCCGCAGTGTTCCTTTGCTAATATGCTGATGAATACGTACATAAACAAATTCCGCAGTGTTCCTTTGCTAATATGCTGATGAATACGTACATAAACAAATTCCGCAGTGTTCCTTTGCTAATATGCTGATGAATACGTACATAAACAAATTCCGCAGTGTTCCTTTGCTAATATGCTGATGAATACGTACATAAACAAATTCCGCAGTGTTCCTTTGCTAATATGCTGATGAATACGTACATAAACAAATTCCGCAGTGTTCCTTTGCTAATATGCTGATGAATACGTACATAAACAAATTCCGCAGTGTTCCTTTGCTAATATGCTGATGAATACGTACATAAACAAATTCCGCAGTGTTCCTTTGCTAATATGCTGATGAATACGTACATAAACAAATTCCGCAGTGTTCCTTTGCTAATATGCTGATGAATACGTACATAAACAAATTCCGCAGTGTTCCTTTGCTAATATGCTGATGAATACGTACATAAACAAATTCCGCAGTGTTCCTTTGCTAATATGCTGATGAATACGTACATAAACAAATTCCGCAGTGTTCCTTTGCTAATATGCTGATGAATACGTACATAAACAAATTCCGCAGTGTTCCTTTGCTAATATGCTGATGAATACGTACATAAACAAATTCCGCAGTGTTCCTTTGCTAATATGCTGATGAATACGTACATAAACAAATTCCGCAGTGTTCCTTTGCTAATATGCTGATGAATACGTACATAAACAAATTCCGCAGTGTTCCTTTGCTAATATGCTGATGAATACGTACATAAACAAATTCCGCAGTGTTCCTTTGCTAATATGCTGATGAATACGTACATAAACAAATTCCGCAGTGTTCCTTTGCTAATATGCTGATGAATACGTACATAAACAAATTCCGCAGTGTTCCTTTGCTAATATGCTGATGAATACGTACATAAACAAATTCCGCATGTTCCTTTGCTAATAGCGATGAATACGTACATAAACAAATTCCGCAGTGTTCCTTTGCTAATATGCTGATGAATACGTACATAAACAAATTCCGCAGTGTTCCTTTGCTAATATGCTGATGAATACGTACATAAACAAATTCCGCAGTGTTCCTTTGCTAATATGCTGATGAATACGTACATAAACAAATTCCGCAGTGTTCCTTTGCTAATATGCTGATGAATACGTACATAAACAAATTCCGCAGTGTTCCTTTGCTAATATGCTGATGAATACGTACATAAACAAATTCCGCAGTGTTCCTTTGCTAATATGCTGATGAATACGTACATAAACAAATTCCGCAGTGTTCCTTTGCTAATATGCTGATGAATACGTACATAAACAAATTCCGCAGTGTTCCTTTGCTAATATGCTGATGAATACGTACATAAACAAATTCCGCAGTGTTCCTTTGCTAATATGCTGATGAATACGTACATAAACAAATTCCGCAGTGTTCCTTTGCTAATATGCTGATGAATACGTACATAAACAAATTCCGCAGTGTTCCTTTGCTAATATGCTGATGAATACGTACATAAACAAATTCCGCAGTGTTCCTTTGCTAATATGCTGATGAATACGTACATAAACAAATTCCGCAGTGTTCCTTTGCTAATATGCTGATGAATACGTACATAAACAAATTCCGCAGTGTTCCTTTGCTAATATGCTGATGAATACGTACATAAACAAATTCCGCAGTGTTCCTTTGCTAATATGCTGATGAATACGTACATAAACAAATTCCGCAGTGTTCCTTTGCTAATATGCTGATGAATACGTACATAAACAAATTCCGCAGTGTTCCTTTGCTAATATGCTGATGAATACGTACATAAACAAATTCCGCAGTGTTCCTTTGCTAATATGCTGATGAATACGTACATAAACAAATTCCGCAGTGTTCCTTTGCTAATATGCTGATGAATACGTACATAAACAAATTCCGCAGTGTTCCTTTGCTAATATGCTGATGAATACTACATAAACAAATTCCGCAGTGTTCCTTTGCTAATATGCTGATGAATACGTACATAAACAAATTCCGCAGTGTTCCTTTGCTAATATGCTGATGAATACGTACATAAACAAATTCCGCAGTGTTCCTTTGCTAATATGCTGATGAATACGTACATAAACAAATTCCGCAGTGTTCCTTTGCTAATATGCTGATGAATACGTACATAAACAAATTCCGCAGTGTTCCTTTGCTAATATGCTGATGAATACGTACATAAACAAATTCCGCAGTGTTCCTTTGCATAATATGCTGATGAATACGTACATAAACAAATTCCGCAGTGTTCCTTTGCTAATATGCTGATGAATACGTACATAAACAAATTCCGCAGTGTTCCTTTGCTAATATGCTGATGAATACGTACATAAACAAATTCCGCAGTGTTCCTTTGCTAATATGCTGATGAATACGTACATAAACAAATTCCGCAGTGTTCCTTTGCTAATATGCTGATGAATACGTACATAAACAAATTCCGCAGTGTTCCTTTGCTAATATGCTGATGAATAACGTACATAAACAAATTCCGCAGTGTTCCTTTGCTAATATGCTGATGAATACGTACATAAACAAATTCCGCAGTGTTCCTTTGCTAATATGCTGATGAATACGTACATAAACAAATTCCGCAGTGTTCCTTTGCTAATATGCTGATGAATACGTACATAAACAAATTCCGCAGTGTTCCTTTGCTAATATGCTGATGAATACGTACATAAACAAATTCCGCAGTGTTCCTTTGCTAATATGCTGATGAATACGTACATAAACAAATTCCGCAGTGTTCCTTTGCTAATATGCTGATGAATACGTACATAAACAAATTCCGCAGTGTTCCTTTGCTAATATGCTGATGAATACGTACATAAACAAATTCCGCAGTGTTCCTTTGCTAATATGCTGATGAATACGTACATAAACAAATTCCGCAGTGTTCCTTTGCTAATATGCTGATGAATACGTACATAAACAAATTCCGCAGTGTTCCTTTGCTAATATGCGATGAATACGTACATAAACAAATTCCGCAGTGTTCCTTTGCTAATATGCTGATGAATACGTACATAAACAAATTCCGCAGTGTTCCTTTGCTAATATGCTGATGAATACGTACATAAACAAATTCCGCAGTGTTCCTTTGCTAATATGCTGATGAATACGTACATAAACAAATTCCGCAGTGTTCCTTTGCTAATATGCTGATGAATACGTACATAAACAAATTCCGCAGTGTTCCTTTGCTAATATGCTGATGAATACGTACATAAACAAATTCCGCAGTGTTCCTTTGCTAATATGCTGATGAATACGTACATAAACAAATTCCGCAGTGTTCCTTTGCTAAATGCTGATGAATACGTACATAAACAAATTCCGCAGTGTTTCCTTTGCTAATATGCTGATGAATACGTACACAAACAAATTCCGCAGTGTTCCT
>JAFLJL010018677.1:0-14219 GCA_018398815.1 Conus ventricosus | reverse complement strand
GAGCCAGCGGAGGGGACAGGATTAAAAAACAAATTCCTCCCCCCCTCCCCCATGGATAAGGGAAAGGCTGTACTGTTAGGGGGTGACTATGACTTCAGAAGTATTAATAGTGTTGACCATGCTGTTTCGCAGCGAGTCTGAAAGTTGTCCTCTCTCTCTCTCTCTCTCTCTTTCTCTCTATCTCTCTCGCTCTTCATCTGTGTTGTGTGTGTGTGTTGTGTGTGTGATTGTGTGTGTGTCTGTCTGTCTCTGTCTGTGTTGTTTTCTGTCTGTCTCTTTCTCTCTCTCCCTCCCCCCTCTTGTTTCTGTCTCTGTCTCTCTGTCTGCCTGACGTCTATCTGTCTGTGCTTCGTTGCTCTGTCTGTATATTCCTCATCCTTCTCATGCGGCGTGCGCGCGCACAAACACACACACACGACACACACACAACACACACACACACACACTACACCACACACACACACAACGCCACGCACCGCACGCACGCACTCACCACTCGCGCACGCACCACACATGTAAATATACAGACAGACAAAACAAACGGACAGATAGACAAACAAATACATCACACACACACACACACACACACACACACACACACACCACACCACACACACCACATGCACGCACGCACGCGGACACGCAGCACACTCACACACGCACGCACGCACGCACGCAAGTGTGACGAAACTTACCTGTACTCGAGTCTCATTTGGGTGACATTTCAGATGTTTTTTTTCCTATGCAAAACACCAGGGTCATATAGCAATGAATCTTTTTCGGCTGATGTTCAATCTTGAAGGACGTAGCAATTAAAGAAAGAGAACGTATGTTTGATTGCCAATTCCGACAAATGATGGACGCCCAGTTTTCTTTACAATCGGGCCCCCCCCCCCGTTTGTCCGGCTATCTGTCCGTCTGTCTGTTGTCTGTATGTCTCTCTGCCTCTTAACTGTGTGTTTCTCTGTCTGTCTGTGTGGACTGTTGTCTGTATGGTCCTCTCGCCGCCCCCTGTCTGTTTCTTCTGTTCTGTCTGTGTGACTGTTGTCTGTATGATCTCTCTGCCTTCCCTGTATGTTTCTCTGTCTGTCGTGTGACTGTTGTCTGTATGTCTCTATGCTCCCCCTGTCTGTTCTCTGTCTGTCTGGTGTGACTTTTGTCTGTATGTCTCTCTGCCTATCCTGTGTTTTTGGTCTGTTTGTGTGTCGTGTGTGTGTGTGCAATGACTGTGTGCCTCCGTCTCCATTATCTACACCTCCTCAGCACTCTCTCTCACTCTATCTGTCTGTCTGTCTCCCCCCTCTCTCCTCCCACTCAGCACTGCCTCCTCCTGCCAGCACCAATATCTCATTCTCTCTCATTCCCTCTCCGCCGCGTCCTCACTGTCGCGCGAATCTGAACAGAAGCAACCCGTAGTACGCACCATGCCCCGGCCGCCACCGGCCTACCTATCGAACACGTATTCCTAAATCCATTACTGCTTCACTCGCGCCTCCGTCCCTCGCGTCCTATGCATGTTGTACTAGCGTCTGTCTGTCTGTCTGTCTGTCTCTCTCTCTCTCTCTCTCTCTCTCTTCTCTCTCTCTGACTCTCTCTCCCTCTCTCTCTCTCTCTGACTGACACGTATCGTTCAATTATCGGAAATGTACGCCGATGAAATAATTCAATATTCAAATGAGAACATAGTTCACCACCCCCCCCCCATCTCCACTCGCAGCGCTCGACATGGATGCCTTGAAAAACGGCCCATCTTCTCACCTTTATCGCCCCATGCATGTCAGCAATTAAATTATCAGCCCCATCCTCCTCAATGAATCACATGAATGAATGCTCTTGGACTGCATTTTAACAGCACCCCTCCCCCGGTAACAATCTCTTATCTACTTCGCACAAATCACGCACTTTTAGACGACTTTGTGTGTCATTTAATGAATTAAACCATGGCAAACTTACCTAAATCGAGTCGTTGCAATCCCAGAGCGCCCCCGGACAAAGTGTCAAATTGAAAATTGACAGGCGATTTCATACGTGAGTTATAACACAGGTAGATAAGGGACATCTTCACAGACTTTTAACATGAAATGTTGGAAAACGCTCCAAAACTTCAATAGTTCGCTGAATTAGTAATTCATCTTTCTCTCTGCTACCATTTTGGGAGTTAGCAACGGCGCAAAGGAGATTAACCATTTCTTGGTATGATATCTCTCTCTCTTTCTCTGTCCCTGTCCTCCCTCTCTGTCTGTCTCTGTCCTCTCTCATTCTCTCTGTCTCTCTCTGTGTCAAGGGTTTGTTGGTATTGGTTTGATTTCTCTAGTTCTACACAGCATGAACCAGTTTGGCCCTTTTTTTTTTTTTAAATCGCCCTCTGACCTGTCTGCTTATCATGATTGTAGTTACTTTCTCTCTCTCTCTCTCTCTCTCTCTCTCTAGTCTCTCTCTCTCTCTCTCCCATCTCTCTCTCTTCTCTCGCTCTCGCTTTCTCTCACTTCTTTTCTTCTTCTTTCTTCTTCTTCGTCTTCTTCTTCTTCTTCATCTTCTTCTCTTCCTCCTCCTCCTCCTCCTCTCGTCCTCCTCATCCTTTTCTTCTTGTTCTTGAATTCTTCTTCTTGTGGTTTCTTGATTTCACATGTGATCTGCTTGATTTCTCTGTCCATAGAGTTATGGGGACAGTTTGTTTTATCTCTCTCTCCTCTCTCTCTCTCTCTCTCTCTCTCTCTCTCTCTCTCTCTCTCTATCTCCAGTCTTAATTCAATTTGAAACTACAAAGGAAAAAACAAACAAACTGGAACATACTGCGCTGGTTTGAGTTATAAATATGTTGTCGTTGCTTCTCACTTCCCACTCAGTTTCACACACCCACACCCACCAGAACGAAGCTCAGTTTTTCTTTGATGTACAAATCCTACTTTTTAACTATTACATTCACTGTGGGCATGACGGGGCTGCTTCAGAACTGCAGCTCCCCACTGTGGGGTTCCAGAAGTTGTGCGCCAGTAACTACTTCCCTGTATTTTCTGTCAGCGTTCGTTGGTCATTTATTCAAATCTGTGTGTGTGTGTCGTGTGTGTGTGTGTGTTTGTGTGTGTGTGTGTGTGTGAGTGTGTGTGTGTGTTCTTCTCCTGGCTTTGTGGACCTTCTCCTGTCTTTGATCAAGAATCTCTTTGAAACTTTTTTCTCGGTCAAACTGAGTGACCTGCGCCCCCCACCCCCCCTCATTTTTTTCTTTTTCACTTTTTAATAAGACATGATGAGCTAGCAATTAAAAACTGGATAACACAGTACGGGATGGACCACAACCCCCCCCCCCCAACCCCCCCCCGGTGCATTCCCGCAATGTCTATTTGGCTCATAATGCTTTTTATGTGGTAATTCGAAAGCGCGAATCAAACAAACAAACAAATAGATAGATGGATAGCTAGATAATTTAATAATTCGAAGTGTCGATATGCCGTTGTTTTAGAATTGTATTTTGAAGAGCGAAAACGGAGAAAAAACAACAACCAAAAACAAACAACAACGACAAAAAAAGAAACCCCCCCAAAAAACAAACAAACAAACAAACAAAAACAAAAACACGAATTCGCGGCGTCTGTTTGCCCAATGTGCGTTTTAAATTGTATTTCGGAAGAGGAATGAATACATAGATGATGAATAGATAAAAATACTTAACAAAGCACAAAGAAAAGATAATGAATTTAAAATAAACAAATTCACTTTGTCTATTTGCCCATAGCTTTTTAAAATGGTATTTCGGATTAAATACGTAAATAACTAGATAAACAAATCAATAAACCAACATACATTTTCCCAGTGTCCGTTTGACCATATGGTTCTAAATGTTTTTACGGCAGTGTGAAAATAAATAAACAAATGAATGAAAACATATATATTGAATAAAACACATTTCGCAGTGTCGATTCGCCTCTGCTTCTTAAAAGTTATATTGTGGAGGTGAAATAATGAAGAAATAAATGAAAACACAAATGATGAATAAATAAACAAACAAATTCCGCCGATTCTATTTTGTTTGCCCATATGCTTTTGGAAAATGTTTTTTTTCGGAAGAGTGAAACACATAGTATAAATAAATGAGAGAGAGAGAGAGAGAGAGAGGAGAGAGAGAGATGAGAGCATATAGATAGATTGATCTACGTCTCGCCTGTCAGCCCAAATCGCATTCGTACAACCCTGCACTACCTAGACGCTCGACGCCCATTCATGATTGTGAACCGTACTGCTATATCCCTCTACGTCCTCACCATCCTACACACACTGAGATCAATTATCCAATATAAGTGCCCTCCGCTTCACATCTCTACGCCTTCACTAGTCCAGACCACTCCCTCATACGAATACAATATAATCACAATCACCACTATACACAATCTTAGTGTACTAAGAAGTAACTAGTGAACTGTGAAGATAGATACAATGATCTAGTTATCATATATAAGAAAAACCTCCGAACACTCATGACAGGTCCCACTCACTGCAGTTTCTACTTAGTTCGTTGGAGTTTAATTCGGAGATTCGAACAATATATGAACAATAGAATATGAAATGGAAAACTGAGAATCAAATTCAATAGCAGCAGAACAACCGAAAGAAACCACCGCCAGCGCTACACTCCCCCCCACCCAACCCGGCCTCGCCCCCGACCGGAGAGCCTCACCGACTCCCGCCCGACCGCAGCTTAAAATCTCATCCTCTTTAAGCGCAAACACGGCCTGACGCCCGCCCACCTAACCCTCTACTAGCCCGATGTCACTGGTTCCCGCTTCCATGTCAAGTTGGTTCGCTTCTTTCTTAGGTTGTGATCATACTTTATTAGATTTGATCTGTAAAGGACGCTGTTTGGCTTCTTTCTCAGGTTGTGATCTTAATTCTGACTTTGATCTGTAAAGACGCTGTTTTTTATTTCTCAGGTTGTAATCATATTTCATGATTTGCTCTTGTAATGGATGATGTTTGTTTCTCTTTCCTTTGTTACGCTTTGTCATTTCGAGATGTTTTGACCTCCTCCCCGCCCTCCCCCCTCCCCTCCCTCCCCTGTATAGTTTTGACCAGTCCTGTATCCCCTCGTGCGTCGGCTGGGCTATTTCAAAACAACACTCGTCAAACCTCGGTGGTAATGTCCAGTGGAGGAAGGACTAGCGCACAGCCCATACAACACTCACGCTTTGCTTCGATCCATTCTTTATTCATGCATCGTCACATCAACCACTTAGTAAAGTCTATAACTTTACTACACATGTTCCATAGAACGAAACATCAATGCATATGGATCAAATTGAATAAAACATTCTCTCTTTCTGATCTTCACAAATTCATTTATCTAAACATCATTAACTCCGGGGTATAAATAGATTTCTACTTTACCTGGCCAGGGGATCTTAACAGTCCGAATCACTGTCTTTTCTGTTTTTTCTTTTCTCCTTTTCCACTTTCCACTTTTCAACAACCACGGACCAAACTGCTTGGCACTGGTTATGGTATTGATGGCGCCTGGTTCTAGGTCGAGACTGATGGCGTTGGTCTGTGGTTATGCTTGCGCGACTGTCGACGTGCCAGGTTGAGGTCGAACCCCCGGTTAGGGTAGAACAGTGAATATCAACATCGATCTGTTCTCCTTTCTTCTCTTCTGCATTAACGCATTGCACTCTCTCTCGCTCTCTTCTAGTCTGCTTTTATCAAATGGGACATGTGTGCTTTTCTTTTCTTTTTTTCTTTTCTTTCTTTTTTCTTTTATAAGTAGCACCTCTCTCTCTCTCTCCACATCTCTCCTCAGTCCTTCCTATGCAGACTATCTCATGCTTAATCTCTCAATTGGTTCTCTTCTCTCACTCCCGATCTCTCTGCTTTCTCTCCTCATGAGATTACACTTAGACCCTCTCTCTCTCTGTCTCTCTGTTCGTTCTCCCCTCGTTCCCCCGTTTCTCCCTCTCACTCCTCATTATTCGTTCCGATCTCTCCAAAAAGGGGCGCAGTACCATTGTGTCAGTATTTGTACCGCCCTGACACCCGAAAGTTATCCCCTCTATTCCATTGGATGTTCAAATCATGACAGTCACGCCTACACACGGTACTCTCTGGTAGTGGTCAATGGTCATTTAATTGATTAGCAGATTTCACCCCACCACACACTACCTTCCCCCTTTCCTACTTGAAATGGCGCCGTGTGGCTTAAGTCTGAGACCACTGGTCGTGTAAATTGGCCAGCTGTGGTCTGGGTGGGCGCCACGACGTCTGAGTACATGACGGGTTCCACACAAGTGGCTAGATGAGCCTGAGCTCGGGCTCTAGCGACTCGTCTCGCTAGACATCGAGGCGTCAGGTCCAAAAACGGCTTAGTTAGCTGGGTGGGTCGGGACCGTCTCGGTGAAAACCTCTCACACTATGCTTAATTGGCCGGTACGAACTTGGGCCGAGTCTACGTGGCGCCTAGAATGTTTGAGTTTGGACTTATGTCCGAACAAATTGGCCAGGGCGGACTCCCCAAGTTGGGTTGCTTCCCTTTTTCGTCCGTGACAAATTTCCCACTTGCAAAAGACCATCGCTCCGCATTGTCTCAAAACAACGGTACAAAAAAGACAACAACGAATTTGCTGAACACACAGCTACACGCGCAAAAAGTTGGAAAATACTTACACAACGGTTTATATATTATAAAATATACCAGTAAGTGAATACCACTCAATGAGTTATCATTGACGTGCGCTCTTGCGTTATTTCATACTCATTTTATAACGACCTCTGTGCGCACTTATGCCATTCCCCTACCTGCGGGATTTGCCATATCTTATTTACACCATTCTTATGAAAAGCACAATATAATATGATCACATTCCATTACACTTCACTGAGGAATCTCCATCCTCCACTTATTGCAATTATTGCTCACTACCAAGCGACTGTTGCTACAAGCATAACTACATTCACATGAACAAGTCTCACAAAGAAAATATGAACAAGATCTAACACAAAAAAAAAATATGAACCATAGCCATCTGGGAATGAAACCCATTATCCAATAAACATAACTGTCATCAACACATTATATCAACAAAGCACCCCAGGGATTTGACGACTTCCTATAGTTGCAGCTTGCTAGACTACAGGCATAAATAGTCAGCTCCGACATTCTGTCGACCTGGGATGTACTGCACTCGATATGTAGGGCTGCAGTGCCATTGCCAACGCAGAACTCTGCTGTTTTTCTACTGCGCCTCCTTGCAGGATTTTGAAGTGGTTGATGATCTGTCTACTATCTCGAACTCTTTCCCATACTAAGTATTTGGGGAACTACGGCACGGCACCACACGACAGCCTAAAACACCCTTCTCCACCGTTGAGTACCTTCTTCACACTTTGTCAATTATGCTAGCATATCTCACAGGAACTCGACCCCATCAGCTCCTGCAGCAATACTGCAACCTATCCCACCACCTGATGCATCTGTCCGCATACAAAAATGGTTTGGACATATTGGTAGCTTCAAGGATGGGACGGGGAACCTAGTCTTTCCAGCACCGGTCTGCCGTGCTTTTGCTCTGCAGCGTCTGACCACTCGACCACAGACGGTTTCCTGCCTTGACCAAATCACTGAGAGGACTCGGATTGCAGCAAGTTTGGGACAAACTCCCTATGGAAACACAAATAAAACCTAGCATGACTTTGACTTCGGTTTTGGTCTTTGGTCTTCTCTGAATTCATCTCTTCTCCACCTTTCCTCTTTCCGGCTGCTTTGTGGTCGCCTCCGACAACTAAACTAGGAACTCCAGGCTTGGAAAACCAACCTGGACCTTTGTTGGTCCTGGCTGTGAGATTGGCTTGTCTCAACCTCTCCAAGACTGCTCCTAGCCTGCCTATATGCTCTCCCATGTCTCGGATGCTATCAGAATGTCATCATGAATTCACAACACCTTCCAATCCCGTGTCAATAGCTTCTCATCATTCGAGAGAAGACTGCAGGTGCGTTGGACCATCTCCAAAAGGGAGTACTCGCCACTGGTATAGCACCATTGGAGTGAAAATGCTGTGACTTCCTTTGAGTCCTCACTCATGGCTATTTGCCAGTAACACTTGCTCAGATCGATCCTGGTGGGAAATACTGGCTCTTGCTTGTGGGCGATCTGATGCGAATACAGGTCTTCCTGTTGGGTATGACCTCGGCATCGACCTTGGTGACCTGGTTTCAGACGTTCTATAGTTCGACACAGAATCGATGCTCACCTGAATTTTTCCTCACTAAGACGACGAGGTGAACTATATGATGATTTTGGACGGTTCTATCCACCCCAAGGGCCACACATCTTTTCTACCTCCTCCTCGATCACTTGCTTGGTGGCATCATGGGATGGAGTTGGTAGGCTTTCACATGTACGGGTTTCTGTGATGTCAACTCCACCGTTTACAGTCTCTTGGAGTTGTCCTGCCTGGTTTATCAGGCAGGGTCGCCCTTTACTGTTCTAGGTGCCTCCTAACTTCCCCCTTGTCTCCTACTGCCTGCCCTTCATACAGTGACCATACCGCTGTATGACTCTTTCCTGGAAATCAGGCAACAAGATCTTCCTTCTTCTGCTGCTGGGTTCCCTCTCCTCATCAATGATTGCTGCTGCGCCTATGATGACTGACTATCACGCTGGAATTTATTTACGGTGTAAATTTGCATGAAAAGTTTTGTTTTCCCATTCACACGATTTCGGTAGTCTGATCTTTACTTTTCAATGATCGGTTGAATGTCCCTTTCCAATGCTTCAGCAGGTGTTGTGTTCGTGAGGAAGCAGTAACAGGACTTGATCTCCCACCTAGAGGAATATGCTTCCTCACCCTTCTGTATACTGCTTCTTAGGGCGACCATAGCCTCCTGCAACTCTCCCTTGCGACCTTACATGTTCTCGAGGCTATTGCGTATGTTACCACATGTACTGATATGTGGTTTTGACTTTTTCGGACTCCTGTTCTCGGACCACAGACTCTTTGAGAATTGCACACCGGTCCCCATAAACTGTCCGCCCATACAGCAGCTCAAATGGCGAAAAGCCTGGTGCTTTCCTGAACGCGGGGCCTCCCGTTGGCGAACAGTGCCGCTGGATATGTAGCGGTCCAATCTGCTGGCCCTTTCCTCACAAGAGCTTCTTTAAGATGCCCTTCAGCACACCATTGCAATCTCTCCACCAAGCCATTGCATTGTGGATGGTCTATGGGTAGTTGAGCACGGCCGGTGTGATCCCTAGCAGCCTGTTGACCTCCCTCATCACGCCTGAGGTGAACTGTGACCCCCTAGTCACTGAGAATTGTGCTGGCACACCCACGCGAGTAAAGATGTCTACCAGCCTTCAGGCGACCTGTTGCGGTTATATACGCCTTTCACTGCAAATACGTTCTGGGTATCTGGTCGCGTGTCCACAAAGTGTCAAAACATACCTGTGCCAACCTTTGGAACAGGGCGCGATTGGGAAATCAGGACAACAGCCACCCTCCTGAATGGTGTGTCAATTAAAGGGGGGTCTGTTTAAGAGGTGCCTTCCTCTTCACCCCTCTTGGGGCTGATCTTTGACACACATCACATGACTGCAGAAACGTTTTATGTCTGCATGGCTCCTGGCCATGGAAAATGTCATCAAAGATTCCGGTCAGTGTTTTGCTGGTGCCCGAGATGACCCGCATGAGCGACTGTGACCCACTGACATGACAGTGTCTCGATAACTGCGGGTACCTTTCTAACTGATGTGGTCACACCCTACCTGTCTTTCCCCTTGGTGAACACTCGAGTACAACAGCCGCCTTACACAAGAAATTAACTCTGGCTCACCTCCTCTAACCTCATGTTTCTCTCCACCTCTGCCAACTCCCAAGGACCTTCACGCAGCGAAGGGTCTTGTTCCGTGCTGCCTAAACTCATCAGGCGACACATCTATGCCGGACTGCCTTGACGGAAACGACTAAGGTTTATCAACTTTCCCTCCTTCTCTCTCCGTGTTTGAACTGCTGCCCCTGTAGCACGTCAACAACTCTGGATCCCCTGGATCCATTGCCCCTGGATATTTCCAGATCAAATCATGAAGGGGTTTCTCCATCACCAACGCAGACAACTCGCCTGAGAAGTAAGGGGTACGTACTTCTATCTTAGCAACTGGAAACTCCTCACAGTGCCAATCGATTAGAGTTACAGGTCTGGACTTTGCCCTGTCAAATGCCCCTTTTTCGCCAGCGTCTGTTCGTCCCACACCGCCATGAACAACCAGTGTCTCGTAACACTTTCACCCTCTGCTGGCAATCCACCCTTCTTCACTGGTAAGAACCACTCAGCTAGTGCCTCATCCCTGGACACTGATGCTCGTCCAGTGCTAGGCCACTAAAGCTGCCACTCACCCTCTTCAGACTGAATCCCTCTTTGGTTCCACTGCACGCGTCGTTTCCTTGACGACCCTTATCCACCCTCTTGCAAGGCTGCTGCCTTCTGGAACCTCATGCGACAATCCTCGCACATGTCCCTTCTTGTGACAAATGAAACACTAATGTCTCTTTGCCCTTCCCTTTGCCCCACCACTGGGGTTTGCAGACTGTGCAGAAAAACTCCCTGGTCTCCTTGCACTCTTCTCACCTGTGGCCTAGCTCATGTTTCTCCGGCACCTTAGTGCCAGACTGCCTCTCTATACAACTCTGGAAAACTTTCAACAACCTTCCTGCGGTCTCTGGCTGTCTCTCTTTTCAAATGTTTGGTTACTCAGGCCGCAACTGACTAAATATGTTTTCTTTCATAATAGCTCTTACAACTCAGCGAACTCCTTCTTCGTACCACTCAACTTAACCATTCTCTAAATAGTGATCTAGCCGTGCACCAAACTGAGTGTACGTCTCTCATGCTGAATTTAGCTGAACGCCCAAAAATTCTTCCTGAAACACCCTCCTCTGTGAGGTCGAATCCTTTCATCATTGATTCCTTCACAGCGCCGAAATTCAGGGGATGTTGTTCTGCTGGCAATGCAGTGAAAAAATCTGTTAATGCCTTACCGGTCCATAACGCTGACGAAATGACTGCCCACTCTTCTGAAGGCCAAACCCTGACTGGTCGCACAAACGTTTCGAAACGGGAATGTTGGTATGCCATCGAATCGGTTCCTTCCGAGAATTTGGCAACTTGGGTCGGGGGCATAGCTGCGCCACAGAGTCACTGGAATCTGAACTCCATTCCTCGGTGGTCTCCCTCTGTATTCTCACTTTCTCTATCTCTAATTGAACCTTTAATCTTTCTGTTTCCTGCGTTTCCCTAGCTTTAATCCTTTCTGTTTCCTGCGTTTCCCTTATTCTTTCTGTTTCCTGCGTTGCGCTAGCTTTAGTCCTTTCCTGCTCTGCTAATGCTATTTCTACTGCAACGCGTCGTCTTTCCGCGCGTTCGTCTCTTTCCATCTTTTGTTGGTTTTCAACGAATGCACGCAATCATCTCCTGAGTAACCTAGATCACGAGCGACGCTCACAAGTTGTTCAATGGGGGTGTTCTTTTCTTCCGCCATTATATCTTCCTCCTTTTTTTTTTTTTTTGAACAAGACTTTACTACTACGACAGCCAAACTGGTGGTTACCGACACGAGTGACGAAATTTGCACAATCCTATGAATGATACTATTAGCCTGGGACAACGTAATTAGTTTTTATAAGACGCCCAGCGCCTGACCCAACTATGAGAGCGAATTATAGGAAATCTGTGCGAAATGAGTACTCTGGGGCTGAAATGCCAAGCCTAGTATTAACTATCTTAGAGGCAATGCCAAGCCTAGTATTTAACTATCTTGGGAACATACAGTAAGACAACCCCTTGTCTTAGGATTACAATACTTGAATCCCACCCAGCTTCCTCTCTGAGAAGTTGAACAATTATAATAAATGGGCCAGAATATCCTGGCAGGCTCGCCAATAAATTGTCAACCTCGGTGTAATGTCAGTGGAGGAAGGACTAGCGCACAGCCCAAACACACTCACAGCTTGCTTACGATCTCATTCATATATCATGCATTCGTCACATCAAACCACTAGTAAAGTCTATAACTTTTACTACACATGTTCATAGAACGAAACATCAATGCATATGGAATCAAATGAAAAAAAACATTCTCTCTTTCTGATCTTCACAAAATCATTTATCTAAAACATCATTAACTAACCCGGGTATAAATAGATTTCTACTTTACCTGGCCAGGTGATCTTAACTATTCACGAATCACTGTCTTTTCTTTTCTTTTCTTTTTCTTTTCACTGTCACTTTCACAAACACGACACAAATGCTGGCACTGGTTTGGTCTGATGGCGCCTGGTCAGGTGAGACTGTTGGCGTTGGTCTGTGGTTCTGCTTGGCGAAGTGACGCTGCCAGGTATGAGGTCGAACCCCGGTTAGGGTAGAACAGTGACTATCAACATCGATCTGTTCTCCTTTCTTCTTCCTGCATTAACGCATTGCACTCTCTCTCGCTCTCTTCTAGTCTGCTCTTATCAAATGGACATGGTTGCTTTTCTTTTCTTTTTTTTCTTTTCTTTCTTTTCTTCTTCATAAGTAGCAACTCTCTCTCTCTCTCCACATCTCTCCTCAGTCCTTCCTCTGCAGACTATCTCATGCTAATCTCTCAACTTGGTTCTCTTCTCTCCTCCCCTCATCTCTCTGCTTTTCTCTCCTCAGAGATTACACTCAGACCTCTCTCTCTCTGTCTCTCTGTTCGTTCTCCCCTCGTTCCCCCGTTCTCTCCCTCTCACATCCTCTTTATTCGTTCCGATCTCTCCAAAAAGGGCGAGTACCATTGGTCAGTATTTTTACGCCCTGACACCCGAAGTTATCCCCTCTAATTCCATTGGATGTTCAAATCATGACAGTCACGCTACACACGTTACTCTCTGTGGTGGTCAATTGGTCATTTAATTGATTAGCCAGATTTCACCCCCACCACACAACTACCTTCCCCCTTTCCTACTTGAATGGCGCCGTGTGGCTTAAGTCGTGGACACTGGTCAGTGTAAATTGGCCAGCTGAGTCTGGGTGGGCGCCACGACGTCTGAGTAACAATGACGCTGGTTCCACAAAGTGGCTAGATGAGCCTGAGCTCGGCTCTGCGACTCGTCTCGGTAGACATCGAGGCGTCGGTCAAAAACGGCTTAGTTAGTCTGGGTGGGTCGGGGCCGTCTCGGTGAAACCTCTCCACTAAGCTTAATTGGCCGGATCCGAACCATGGGCCCGGTCTACGTGGCGCCTAGAATGTTTGAGTTTGGACTTATGTCCGAACAAATTGGCTGGCGACTCCCCAAGTTGGGTTGTTTCCCTTTTTCGTCCGTGACACACACACACACACACACACACACACACACACACACACACACAACACACACCACCCCCATCCCCCCAAACACCACACACACACACCACACACACACACACACACAAACACACACACACACACACAACACACAACGCGCGCGCGTGCGCGCGCGCACGCACGCACGCACGCACACACACACAACAACAACAACAACAACAACAACAACAACAACAACAACTACAACCACCTTTTGAAAGGTCACCTTAGCTTTGTTTGTTTTGCTTGTAGAAGTTCTGGAGGTCGAAACGCAGCGCTCCTGACTTCTGCTTTGTTTTGTTCTGTTCATCTGGCGGGCTGGTGGTAATTCTCAGTCTCTTTGTTTGCCGTTCTTATTTAAAAAAAAAAAAAAAGCACTCTGTCGAAACATCTTTCCGTTTTCTTCTTCCTCTTCTTCTTCTGTTTGGCTGCCTGTCTTCTTCTCCTCTCTCTCCTCTCTCTCTCTCTCCTCTCTCTCTCTCTCTCTGCATTTCTTTCCTTCTTTCGTTTCTTTCTTTCTTTCTTTCTTCTCCCTTTTTTTTCAAATAAAGACAGAGCGGTAATTAGAGGCCTTCTCTGGCTTGGCGACCTGTCATTTCCGGCGGACATCTTACCGGATGTCTGGGCTGAAGGGGAAGAACTCCTTCGGGGTGATCAGCAGTGACAGCATTGACAGCGGGAGTTCTGGAACCTGGGATGTCCCAGAAGATGCTCCTTCCCTGACCGTCCTTTGTCTGCAGACAGCGGCGCCACGTGACGGTTGTTGGCCGCACGACAGACCTGTGTGTTACGCCACCAAAATTGGTCTCCATCCAGTTTTGACCCTGGGCCATTTTTTTTTTTTGGTTGCTTAGTTGCCAATTTTTTGATAGTTTTGTT
>JAFLJL010018676.1:0-10626 GCA_018398815.1 Conus ventricosus | reverse complement strand
CTCTCTCACACACACACACACACACACACACACACACACACACACACACACACACACACACACACACACACACACACACACACAGAGTCTCACACACTTTCATGTAAACTCACTCTCTCTCTCCCTCAGTCTCCCTTTTCACTCACTCACACTCACACACACACACACACACACACACACACACACACACACACACACACACACACACACACAGAGAGTCTCACACAGTCTCACATAGACTCACACACATACAACCTGTGCATAAGAAGGGTAATCTGCACAAACCTGACAACTATAGAGGCATCTCACTTTTGAATTTAAGTGGTAAATTGTACAGTTACATAATCAATAAGAGACTGTCCAAATGGGTTGAATCTAAAGGTCTGCTAGGAGAAATTCAAGCTGGTTTTGGGAAAGATCATTCAACCATCGATCACATTTTTACTCTTTTTTCGATGGTTCAAAAATACCTACTTAGAAACAGGAAATTACATGTTGCTTTCATTGACTTCGTAAGGCTTTCGATTTCATTTCACACGGAAAACTTTGGCCTATATTGCAAAACTCTGGAATTAAAGGGAAAATGTTATTGACAATCCAAAGCATGTATAAAACTGTAAAAGCTCGAGTACGCTGTGGGATCAAGATGACGGAAGCATTCACTTGCTATAAAGGCTTAAAACAAGGCGAGGTTACCAGTCCGCTACTTTTTTCTCTGTTCATTAACGAACTGGCCTCAGGAATAATTGAAAATGGACGACACGGCATTCAACTGAACCCTGACATGATTGAGCTGTTTATTTTACTTTTTGCTGACGACATTGTACTTTTGTCAGACACGGTTGCTGGACTTGAGAACCAGCTCAATGTTCTTGCAATTAAGGCATCTAAATTAGATTTACATGTCAGTCTTGACAAATCAAAAATAATCATTTTCAGGAATGGTGGTTATATTTCTCGACGTGAGGCATGGACATACAAGGACCTTCAAATGGAAGTAGTTAATTCCTACAAATACCTAGGGTTGTTTTTTTAGTACCAGATTATCATTCTCTAGGGCTCTGGAAGACATGGCGACTAAAGCCAAGAAAGGTGTTATTGATATATTCAAAATTTATGGAAAAATTGGTGATTTTCGGCCAAGATGTTTCTAAAGCTATTTGATGCTCAGGTAAAACCTATCCTTCTATATGGCTCTGAAATTTGGGGACTGACTGGATCTTCTCAATAGAAAAAGTGCACATGTTTGCTTTGAAAAGCTGTTAAATGTCAGCCCAAGGACACCAAATGACATGGTATACGGCGAGACTGGACGTTATCCTTTATACATATTTTCTTACTTAACATGCATTAAGTATTGGCTAAGACTTACAAGAATGGATCGATCAAGACTTCCGCGTAAATCATATGATATGCTTTTGATATTGTGTGATCAAGGTAAAGTATGTTGGGCGTCACGGGTTCGGGATACTTTATTCAAATTTGGATTCGGTTTTGTTTGGGAGCATCAAGGCGTAGAAAACATGTGCGGATTCCTGAGCTCATTCAAGCAAAGACTGGTTGACTGTCATAGTCAAAACTGGCAAGAACACATTCAAAAAAGCAGTAGATTTAGTGTTTACCGTTCTTTTAAATCTTCTCTGTCGTTGGAATCTTATTTCACAGTTGTTAAAAATAAACATATCAGAGATGTTTTGATTAGGTTTAGAATAGGTGCCTCTGAATTACGTACTCATAAAATGAGATACGCTCCCGTTCATCAATGTGATTTGAAATGTCCTCTGTGTGATGCTGGCCTCGAAGATGAAATGCATGCTATGTTTTACTGCAGGTCTTTGAATGATTTTACGGGAGAAGTACATTCCATCTTGGTATACAAAGCATCCCACTGATAGAACCTGGAAAAGTTAATGCAAGACGATGAGCATCTCCATGATTTAGGACGTTTTATTTACTACTCTAACAAACGCCGTGTATCACAGGTGTATCATGTTATTAGCTAATATCGTATGTAACTGTTTAGCATTTGTGTTCGCCGTTGTTTGCCTGTTTGTTTGCTGTTGCAATTGGCATGGTACTATTTGGAAACAGCCATACAGTGTGTGTGCGTGTGCGTGTGCGTGTGCGTGTGCGTGTGCGTGTGTGTGTGTGTGTGTGTGTGTGTGTGCATTAATACGAAAGAGTTTGCATGTAAAATTGTAATGGGTCGGACGACCTTCTACAATAAATCGTCTTGAGTCTCTCTCTCTCGCTCTCGCTCACACACACACACACACACACACACACACACACACACACACACACACACACACACACACACACACACACACAGAGTCACACACACTTTCATGTAAACTCTCTCTCTCTCTCCCTCAGTCTCCCTCTTTCACTCACTCACAAACACTCACACACACACACACACACACACACACACACACACACACACACACACACACACAGAGTCTCACACAGTCTCACATAGACTCACACACATGCACACACACACACACGCACACACACACACACACACACACACACACACACACACACCACACACACACACACACACACACACACAGAGTCTCACACAGTCTCACATAGACTCTCTCTCTCTCTCTCACACACACACACACACACACACACACACACACACACACACACACACACACACACACACACACACACACACAGATGCATATCATTCCCCACAGTTGTTAACCCTTGTCTGACAATCTGATGACACTCTCAGTAAGAAGATGCTAAACAGAAGTGTGAACTCCTCCCTCTTTTTCCCCTTACCCTTCCACACATACACACACACATTTACATATGCACACATACTCTCATACTCACATGCACCCAGGTGCAAACACTGGCGTGCGCATGTACACAGACACACACGCATGCACGCATGCATGCACAGACACAGACAGACAGACACATTCACACACAAACACACACACACACACACACAGAGGGAAAAAATACAGCTAGCTTACACCCTGGCTGTAATACACTCCACAGAGCGCTTTGTGTGACAAATAGAACAGAAGTGTCAGTGACGTCGTAGACATGTCGACACAGACAACAAAACACGGACATTCACTGAGTGCACAAGAGCATGTGAGGTGCTAAACATGTGCACCACACAAGCAAGACGCACAGGCAGTTCAATAGACATGAGACTTTTCAGGTTCTTGCCTGAAGTCAAGCTGTTTATAGGATTCCAAGGCCATTCTTGAGACATACATAAATCTGTTGAGAATATTAGGGGTGGGGATGAGGTGGGATACATAATATTAAGACCATCAGGTTTCAAGTTCTCAAACCAGTCGATTATTTTATTCCAGTCTGGTTTGTCAAAGCTTCTGCCGGCACCTCCAAAACTGGAGTGATTAAAAAGTCTGTTGGTTCAAAATGTTTCAAAGCCTGAGAACAGAAGAATTGGCCAGAACATTGACAAGACGCCGGGCATCAAGAATCATTGGGATGCATAATGGCCTGAGAACACAAGAATTGGCCAGAACATTGACAAGACGCCGGGCATCAAGAGTCATTGGGATGCACAATGGCCTGAGAACAGAAGAATTGGCCAGAACATTGACAAGACGCCAGGCATCAAGAATCATTGGGATGCATAATGGCCTGAGAACAGAAGAATTGGCCAGAACATTGACAAGACGCCGGGCATCAAGAGTCATTGGGATGCATAATGGCCTGAGAACAGAAGAATTGGCCAGAACATTGACAAGACGCCGGGCATCAAGAGTCATTGGGATGCATAATGGCCTGAGAACAGAAGAATTGGCCAGAACATTGACAAGACGCCGGGCATCAAGAGTC
The DNA here is from genome assembly GCA_018398815.1 of Conus ventricosus. NCBI lineage: Eukaryota > Metazoa > Mollusca > Gastropoda > Neogastropoda > Conidae > Conus > Conus ventricosus. The sequence goes on along the minus strand of JAFLJL010018676.1, from coordinate 6,783 downwards.
ATTGGGATGCACAATGGCCTGAGAACAGAAGAACTGGCCAGAACATTGACAAGACGCCAGGCATCAAGAGTCATTGGGATGCACAATGGCCTGAGAACAGAAGAACTGGCCAGAACATTGACAAGACGCCAGGCATCAAGAGTCATTGGGATGCACAATGGCCTGATCATACCACCAGCCTAGCAATAGTGGAAAAGTCTGAAAAGACAACAGAACTTAGCTTCAGGGGACTTAACCCCTCAGCCCTCAAGGCCATGGGCCCTGAAGCTCACTTGGGGGCTCGACCCCGGCCCCTGGACTCTCTGGGATTGTTCAGGGTTCTTCCAGCGGTTAAGGTCTCATGTCTGTTGTGGTGGGGCTGACGACAGAACTGTCAGCCTTGGTGCATGTGGATGTGCCAGAGGTCAGAGTGCAGGCAGGGGGAGGTAGACTCGGGCAGACCGCTGCTTGAAGAACATGGTCTGTGAGCTGGAATCATGCTTTGATGTAGACATTTCAGTTCATGACATGGGCCACTAGGCTTTCAGTTTCCAGGCAAGACTTTCAACCCATCAGTCAGTGATGTCATAGATATGTTGACAGAAACAACACACTCACAGCTCTTGGCTGTAATGGCGGAACAAAAAGTCAGTGATGTCATAGACATGTCAACACAACAGCACACATGTCACTCACTGCTCTTTGCTGGGACAGAAGAATAGACAGTGATGTCATAGATGTGTCAACACAAACAGCACACACTGTCACTGGCTGCTCTTTGCTGGGACAGAAGAATAGACAATGATGTCATAGACATGTCAACACAAACAGCACACACTGTCACTCGCTGCTCTTGTCTGTGACGGCAGTACAGTCAGTGATGTCACAGAACTGTCGACACAAACAGCACACACTGTCACTCACTGCTCTTGTCTGTGACGGCAGTACAGTCAGTGATGTCACAGAACTGTCGACACAAACAGCACACACTGTCACTCACTGCTCTTGTCTGTGACGGCAGTACAGTCAGTGATGTCACAGAACTGTCGACACAAACAGCACACACTGTCACTCACTGCTCTTGTCTGTGACGGCAGTACAGTCAGTGATGTCACAGAACTGTCGATACAAACAGCACACACTGTCACTCACTGCTCTTGGTTGTGACGGCAGCACAGTCAGTGACGTAGCTGACCTGCTCTACATGTTCTGTCCACACACATCCTGGAAGTTGCCACCTTTCAGGTGTCTGTAGTGGTGGGTACAGCGTGTTCTGTCCACACACACAAGGTGCTATGTTACAGGTGTTTGTAGTGGTGGGTACAGCGTGTTCTGTCCACACACACAAGGTGCTATGTTACAGGTGTCTGTAGTGGTGGGTACAGCGTGTTCTGTCCACACACACAAGGTGCTATGTTACAGGTGTCTGTAGTGGTGGGTACAACGTGTTCTGTCCACACACACAAGGTGCTATGTTACAGGTGTTTGTAGTGGTGGGTACAATGTGTTCTGTCCACACACACGTCACACAAGGTGCTATGTTACAGGTGTCTGTAGTGGTGGGTACAACGTGTTCTGTCCACACACACATCACACAAGGTGCTACGTTACAGGTGTCTGTAGTGGTGGGTACAGCGTGTTCTGTCCACACACACAAGGTGCTACGTTACAGGTGTCTGTAGTGGTGGGTACAATGTGTTCTGTCCACACACACAAGGTGCTACGTTACAGGTGTCTGTAGTAGTGGGTACAGCGTGTTCTGTCCACACACACAAGGTGCTATGTTACAGGTGTTTGTAGTGGTGGGTACAACGTGTTCTGTCCACACACACATCACACAAGGTGCTACGTTACAGGTGTCTGTAGTGGTGGGTACAATGTGTTCTGTCTACATACACATTGGTGGGTACAATGTGTTCTGTCCACACACACGTCACACAAGGTGCTACGTTACAGGTGTCTGTAGTGGTGGGTACAATGTGTTCTGTCCACACACACGTCACACAAGGTGCTACGTTACAGGTGTCTGTAGTGGTGGGTACAATGTGTTCTGTCCACACACACGTCACACAAGGTGCTACGTTACAGGTGTCTGTAGTGGTGGGTACAATGTGTTCTGTCCACACACACGTCACACAAGGTGCTACGTTACAGGTGTCTGTAGTGGTGGGTACAATGTGTTCTGTCCACACACACGTCACACAAGGTGCTACGTTACAGGTGTCTGTAGTGGTGGGTACAATGTGTTCTGTCTACATACACATTGGTGGGTACAATGTGTTCTGTCCACACACACAAGGTGCTATGTTACAGGTGTTTGTAGTGGTGGGTACAATGTGTTCTGTCCACACACACGTCACACAAGGTGCTATGTTACAGGTGTCTGTAGTGGTGGGTACAATGTGTTCTGTCCACACACATCACACAAGGTGCTACGTTACAGGTGTCTGTAGTGGTGGGTACAATGTGTTCTGTCCACACACGTCACACAAGGTGCTACGTTACAGGTGTCTGTAGTGGTGGGTACAACGTGTTCTGTCCACACACATCACACAAGGTGCTACGTTACAGGTGTCTGTAGTGGTGGGTACAAAGTGTTCTGTCCACACACACGTCACACAAGGTGCTACGTTACAGGTGTCTGTAGTGGTGGGTACAACATGTTCTGTCCACACACATCACACAAGGTGCTACGTTACAGGTGTCTGTAGTAGTGGGTACAACGTGTTCTGTCCACACACACGTCACACAAGGTGCTACGTTACAGGTGTCTGTAGTGGTGGGTACAATGTGTTCTGTCCCACACACGTCACACAAGGTGCTACGTTACAGGTGTCTGTAGTGGTGGGTACACCGTGTTCTGTCCACACACACATCACACAAGGTGCTACGTTACAGGTGAATGTAGTGGTGGGTACAACGTGTTCTGTCCACACACACAAAGTGCCAGGTTTCATGTCTCTTGTGTTGTGGACAGTCCCATGTGGGTTTGAGCCCCTGTCAGGTATGTCCAGGGGCGACATGTCTCTTGAAAGCAGTGTGAAAACAGGTATGGTACTTACATACTCGGCGTCGACTCACTCCTTTAACAGAATCCAGCAGAAAAAGTCATGCTGCTGCCACTGCAGCAACAGTAGCAGCAGCAGCAGCAGCGGCGGCGGCGGCGGCACAGCACTTGACAGTGACACAGGATGCGAAGAAAGTGCAGTCCTCGGTGAGAAGGGAGGGAAATCAATAGCAGGTTGACAAAAGTGTGATGCAATGAGAAGAGAGTGAGTGTGGTGGTGGAGGGGGGGGGGGGGTGGTGGTGGTGGAGGGGGGTGGGGGGACTGGGTGGGCTTTGAAGAACACCAGAGGGCAGCTGAAGCCCAAGACAGGGATGAAGCAGGAGGAGGAGGAGCAGGAGGAGGAAGAAAAAGGGGGGCAGGGTGGGTAACTCTTCACAGCAGCCTGTGGAATCCCGACTGGAGGAGACAAGAGAGTGAGGTGTGTCTGATGTCTTTTACCTGGGTTGACCTTCCACGGTGATTGTGTCCCCCTACCACCCCCGCCCCCCATCTCCCACACCCTGGGGGACTGGGACCCAGGCCCTCACTGGGGGGTGGGGGGGGGGGTGGTGGTGCTTAAGGATGGTCATTGTCCTCAGTGATCATGGCCTTCCCCCCCCTCCCCCACACTCTGCCCCCCACTCCCATCTGTTATCTGGATTCTTGTCTTTTTGAAGGCAGTCAGCTGTGATGGACATTGGACATGAAGGGGTGGGGTCGGGGAGGGGTGGGGGATGGGGAGGAGGAGGGGGAGGAGGAGGTGGCAGTCATTGTAAGAGTATGTCTGGTGTTCGGTCCCCTTGAGGGGGGAAGGAAAGTAGGGGGGGGGGGGTGAGATGTGGGGGATCTCGCCCCCCCCCCCCCTCCCCACCTTGCTTTTTCATATGTCTGTAGTATCTCTATCTGTATCTCTGTACCATTGCTGCCAGCTCACCACAAAAGTATCCTCTCCGGAATGCCCCCCCCCCCCCCCCCACCACCTTACTTTTTCATATGTCTGTAGTATCTCTATCTGTATCTCTGTACCATTGCTGCCAGCTCACCACAAAAGTATCCTCTCCTAAATGCGCCCCCCCCCCCCCCCCCCCCCCCACCTTGCTTTTTCATATGTCTGTAGTATCTCTATCTGTATCTCTGTACCATTGCTGCCAGCTCACCACAAAAGTATCCTGTCCGGAATGCCTCCCCCCCCCTTCCCCCAAATCCTGAACTTGAAGGGGGGGGGGGGGGGGGGTGACTGGAAGATAGTGTGGCCCATGCCAGAGTACTGGAGACAGGAGAAGAGGTGCCTGTGGAAAAGCAGACCCAGGTCATTGCTGGTACAGGGACAGATACAACCCACCTGTAGAAAGGAACACGTAACATCCACAACTGTTTTTGTGCTCATGCATGCATATTCACATGTATCCATATGCACGCATGCACATACATACATGTGTGTATGTATGTGTGTGGACACACACACAGAGTGAGAGGCATGCACTCAAGCAGTCACAGTACTACACAGACATACGAACACAGGCATACAAACACACATATGCACAAACTACACATATGTACCCAGACAGGCATACAGACACATACACTTGTGCATACTCACACTCATAAATTGAGACACATAAACGTGTGTGTGCACATACGCATGAATTTGTGAACGTGCACACACACGAGAGAGCGAGAGCGTGCGTGTGTGCATACATGACACACACAGAGACACACAGACGTGCGTGCACACACACACACACACACACACACACACACACACACACGCCTGTAAAAGGATGCAAATGAGGCGTAATGCAAAACACTGTGAAGTGAAGCGGACACGCGGACACACACACACACACGTACACACACACACACACACACGTACACACACACACACACACGTACACACACACACACACATAAACACACACACACACACACACACACACACACACACACACACACGTACACACACACACACACATACACACAAACACACACACACACACACACACACCACACACACACACACACACACCACACACACACACACACACACACACACACACACACACACACACACACACACACACACGCCTGTAAAAGGATACAAATGAGGCGTAATGCAAAACACCGTGAAATGAAGCAGACAGAAAAAGTTGATTTACATGAATATGAAGACTGGAATCAAACTTCTTTCAGTTTGGGGGGATTGTTACAGGTCTTTGCTGCACAATCAAGTTGTTTTATTTTGGATACACACACATGCCTGTAAAATAATGCAAATGAAGCGTAATGCAAAACGCCGTGAAATGAGGCGGTTCACGAGGAAGTGTGTGAACAATGCAAATTGAAACTGAGGCGATTGCCTAGGAAGGCACTGGTGCATCACTTATGACGTTCTGCACTGCCCTATGGGCTTTAAAAAAATTAGGCCCAAAAAAAAAAAAATCCGCTCATTTTAAAAATCACCTGGTTGGTGTACATTTTGCAGGGAGCAATCCTCTCATTTTTGCTGTTTTGTAAACGCACGCACGCACGCACTCTCCTGCTCACAAAACAGAGACACGAGAGATGGACCCAGAAGAAATGCTGACTTCAAAATCGAGCCACCCAATGCTGTTGTCCCTTTCCACCCCACCTCCACCACCCCCCCACCCCACCTCGGATCAATCCATCGATCCCTGCAGCAGGCAGTCCCGTGGACGACCCATATCGGGGCAAGGCAGTACTGCCGTGCTCACCCGACCTGTCCTACAACTCTGCCGTCAGCGATCAATATACCCTGTCTCTCCCCCCACCCCCTCACCTGCCCACCCCCTCCCTCCCTGTTCCCACCCCAGCCTGACACTCCACTGGAGTAAACAACTGCTCTGTGTGTGTGTGTGTGTGTGTGTGTGTGTGTGTGTGTGTGTGTGTCTGTGTATGTCTGTGTATGTCTGTGTGTGTCTGTGTGTGTGTGTGTGTCTGTATGTGTCTGTGTGTGTGTATGTGTGTGTGTGTGTGTGTGTGTGTGTGTGTGTGTGTGTGTGTGTGTGTGTTTGTGTGTGTGTATGGTTTGTATGTGTATTGTGTGTATACATGTGTGTGTGTGTACGTGTGTGTGCATGCACGCACATGCCCATTGAGCATGTACGCATTTGTGCGTAAATAGGCATGTTGGCAAGTATTTGTAGACGCCTGTGAAAGTCTGTATGCACGTGACCCCAGCAAGTGTGTATGACAATGCACACATGTAGATCAGCTGAGTGGATAGATGTGCATGGATGCACCCACACAGCTATTCTTTCCAGTCTTCTCAATCTTTCTATTCAGTTTTAGCCCCCACCCCCACCCACCCCTCTCCCCAATCCTCTCCAATCACTTTCTCCAGTCTTTCAAATCTGCCTGTTTTCCTGGATTGAGGTTCTCTTCAATGCAAATATGCATGTATTTTCTCTCTGTTACATGTTGGCATGTGTCTTTATGCTCTCTGTGTTACATGTTGGCATGCACCTTTATGTTCTGGGCTTGCCTATACGCAACTAATCAAGCATTAATCAAGCATTCATATGTCTGTGTTCGTTCTCTCTTTTTTTCTTTTATTTTTTTTTTGGACCTACTTCCATATCAGATCTCCCCTCAGTCGCTCCCCTGCACCCCACCTCTATGTGAGTGTGTGTGGTGGTTGAGGGTAATTTGCTGGCCTGTTCCATGTTCTGCTTGAAAGCCCTGGAGTAGCTGACAGTGCAGAGAGGAGTTCAATAACAAGTGGAATTCAACAGCCTCT
>JAFLJL010018674.1:23379-35501 GCA_018398815.1 Conus ventricosus | reverse complement strand
TGGCCTACATCTGATTATTCAGATGGGGAAGAATACGAATTCCAAGGTCTACATCCATTATTCAGATGGGAAGATACAATTACCAGGGTCTATACTCTTTGTTCAGATGGGGAAGAATACGAATCACCAAGGTCTACATCTGCTTTGTTCAGATGGGGAAAATACGAATTACCAAGGTCTATACCTGCTTTGTTCAGATGGGGAAGAATACGAATCACCAAGGTCTACATCTGCATTGTTCAGATGGGGAAGAATACGAATTACCAAGGTCTACATCTGCATTGTTCAGATGGGGAAGAATACGAATTACCAAGGTCTCCCAATCTGCATTGTTCAGATGGGGAAGAAAAACGAATTACCAGGGTGGAATGAAACTGGGGTGGTCATCGAATTTCTTTGGAACTTGGAGTCAAAAACACAGTCATATGCAGGGTTCTGGGGTTCAGAAGAGAGATTCAGACAGTAGTTCAAGGCAAGTTTCAGCCGACGGTTCGAAGGGATGGTTTTCCTGCCCTCTGGCGTACATGCTAAAAACAGGGGTGGTGCGGAATGCACCCAGACAGAGTCGAAGCCCTAACAATTGATGTGGATATGAACTAGACTTCTCAGGTTAGAAGGTCAGGCCGAGCCGTAGACTACACCACCGTGGTCCAGTCTGGAGCGAATCAGGGCCCAGTAAAGATGGAGAAGAGACTTGTTATCAGCGCCCTAATCTGTGTGTTCCGCAACTCTCAGAATGTTCAGGGGCTACTGACAATGTAGTTTTTAAGTATCGGATGTGACTTTTAAATTTTTTTTTCTTTTATATAAGAAATATTACCCAGAAATCTGGCTCATCTCGCAGCGGGAATGGTGGATTTGTCCAGACGACTTTCGAGATCGGTAAAGAAGTGAACGAAAATTGTGGAAATGGATACATTGTGTTGGTACTTGAAAAGGTAAACCCTTTTCCTTGGCCCACTGTTGGATCCTATCCACACAAAGTTGAGTCGACGCTGCATGTTGGCACAAGGGGCTCCAACTGTGTAGAGTGCAAGTCATCAACAAACAGAGAGGACTCGGAGCCCCGGTCTACTGAATTGACGATCTCGTTGATTTTGATACCAAGAAGTGCAGGAGAAAGAATGCTCCCTTGAGGTACACCCAGTTAGTGCCCATGGATCTGCTGATCAGCCAAAAACTTTTTTGAATGAATCAAGGCAGATGATCACAAACACCAATTTAGATGATCTATGAGAATTCCATTTTTTCCGTGTGGCATTATGAAGATCTATGAGAATTCCGTATTTCCGTGGGGCCCATTATAGACTTGGAGCTGCTGATCAGCCCAGAACGTTTTGAATGAATCAAGCAGATGATCACAAACACCAATTTATGAAGACTATGAGAATTCCATATTTCCGTGTGGCATTATAGGTTCTTTCCCCCCGGATCGAAAATGACAGCAAGCACATGTTGTTCTTTGATGAAGGTGCTGGGGATGCTGGTCTCAAGACGCACTCTTAATCGTCAACTGTCGAGGGGTTTTCTTCCCGGAACCCGCACTGGTCTTTGGCCAAAGCGCCATTGTTTCCAGCTTCCACTTCAGACAGGAGTTGACCTGAGACAATTAGAAATAATGTCTGCACAACAACAACAAAAAACAACAACAACAAAAAACCCCCAGACTGGTGGGGTGGGGGGGGAGGCGGCTGACACAATTAGAAATGATGCAACGCCACCACCAACCTCATGACGGGTGAAGGGGGCTGAAACAACTAGGAATAATATCAAAACAACAAACAACGACACAATTACTTAGTGTTTGGTGCCTAGGACGACATCAATAACTATAATGATGATATAGATTATGATGATATTGTGTAGAGCAATTCTAGTTGAAACCTACTCATTCGTTATCATCGTGTACGAACGACCATCTGACGACACAACTTACTGTGCACACTCAATGGGGGAAGAGCAGTGTTCAAATGCCTTGGCTGGGGAGATAACTCAGATAAGTTAGTCGCTGTGTTTTGAAAGCAGAAGGTGTTCTGGTTTCCTCGGGTGGGAGGCGGTGATTTCTAAAGGGGGACAAAAGCACTGTTGACGCGGTACGCTTTGGCTTGGGGGTCAAACACCGCTTATTTTCCCTTTGAAGCGTCAGGCAACTCCATGTGGCTCTATTTTTCCCCAAGACTGGACATTCCGGCAGGCTTCTCTTTTAAACGGAAGACGGTTATTTTGTTTTCCTGCCTATAGGGAAGGAAACTGACCGACTAAAATTTTGAAACATCCACTCTTAAAAACAACTAGTTCTTGTTCTTATTTAAGATGTAATGGACGTCACACCGAAGGAAGCGATAAAATAAAAATAAAAAAATTAAAAAAACCTGGACTGTTTACATTTCTGTCAACTTCTTTGTGAGACGAGCCGTGAGAATTCGTTGTTCCGGCACAGAAGAGGTAGGGAAGGGTGGGGGGGGGGGGGCGTGGCCGGGACCCAGAACTCTTGTCCAACCTTGTTAACCCCCCCCCCCCCCCCCCCCACCCCCACCCCAAACCCCTCTTCCCTCGGTCAGATCTCTCCTGTGGTTCGGCAATGGGTGTCAGTTGACAACAGAGTACGAATTGATTTACTGATTTATTCGCGCGTGTGCGTGTGTGTGGTGTGTGTGTGTGTGTGTGTGTGTGTCCATTCCCAGACATCACGTACTGTCACGTGCGGGGGTGGAGGCGCAGGAGTGTTTTGACCTGGCCAACGACTATTGGACGAAATGCGGTTCCCATGCCCAACGCCCCGGTCAGGGCCTACTCCGGCCCACCGCCTCCAGTCACACCGTGCCTTGAAGCGGAGAGGGTCACGGGGTCTGCCCACGTGACATGCTGAACAGGCATCGACCTGAACTTCTTCTAATGTGTGTTACAAAATCGGTCAGTTGGGAGAGACAGACAACAAAGAGAGACAGAAAATTTGTGTTACCCAGATAGATAGATAAATGAATGGATATGTGTGTGTTCACAGTACCAACTCTGTGTGTGTGTGTGTGTGTGTGTGTGTGTGTGTGTGTGTGTGTGGTGTGTGTGTGTGTGTGTGTGTGTGTGTGTGTGGTGTGTGTGTGTGTGTGTGTGTGTGTGTGGGGCGTGCGCGCTGGTGACCTACTCGTTTTTGAGTGAACCAGTATTTTGGGAAAGAAGAAAAAGTGTGTGTGTGTGTGTGTGTGTGGTGTGTGTGTGTGTGTTGTGTGTGTGTGTGTGTGTGTTTGTGTGTGTGTGTGAGTGAGTGAGTGCGTGCGGCACGCCCCGCTTTAGCGCGTGTGGGTGCGTGCGTGCATGCGTGTGTGTATGCGGTGTGTGTGTGTGTGTGTGTGTGTGTGTGTGTGGTGTGGGGTGGTGTGTGTGTGTTTATTGCTCAGATAGATGGATACACAGTCAGATAAATATCAACACTAGCAGTAAAGTTTGAGTTCAAAGTGAAACGAACGAGAAAGGAAACTGTTGCCCATAGGACACTGCGCAATAGGCCCAATGCAAGAACTTGGGGGAAAAAAACGATAGAAAAAAAGAAGAAAACCCCTGACGTTGAAACGTGAAACGACACGTCAAAGCCCGCCAGGGGGCTTTTTCAGGCGTGGCAACAGCACGTCCACCTCTGTTCAAAATCTTTGGGGAAAAAATCAGCATCAGACTTTTTACACACCGCTCTTCGCGCCGAGTGTTTGACACGACAGAACTCCTGCGAAAGATATGAAGGGACGTCAATGACAAAGGGGGACCTCCACCGGAAAGATATAAAGACGTCAATGACAAAGGGGACCTCTGCGAAAGATCTAAAGACTCAATGACAAGGGGACCTCCACCGGAAAGATCGAAAGACGTCAATGACAAAGAGGGACCTCCACCGGAAAATCTAAAGACGGTCAACGACAAAGAGGGACCTCCCACCGGAAAGATCGAAAGACGTCAATGACAAAGAGGGACCTCCCCCGGGAAAGATATAACGACGTCAACGCCCAAGAGGGACCTCCCCCGGGAAAGATCGAAAGACGTCAATGACAAAGAGGGACCTCCACCGGAAAGGGCGTGCGGTTTGCCAGTGCGCTGTGCAAGCCCGGTTGCTCCGTATCCTCTGAGGTTCGAGCCCCACAGTTACAGTGCAGGCCCAAAACGCATGAATTCTCCGTTACACTCAAAGCGCACCTGGCTTTTTCTCAGAAGACAGCCATACCAAAAGCTATTCATCACACAGTCCACCCCTTTGACCCCATGCCATGCCTGACTCTGAGGCAGGTCTGTTTATAGGAAGTAGAGCCACGTGACCCTTCATTCTCCTGTCGTCTGCCGAATTTTAAAAATCCTAGTGCCCTACCAATGGCGTAGAAAGACAAGGGATCCACAAGTCATGCATCATTCTGCTAATCTTTGCTGACGCATGGCATGGAACTAACTTACTGACCCCAATTTAGGATGAAATCAATTTTTTCACATTCAAATTTTTTTTTTTCACAGAGCCGGGGTATTTTCATTTGTTCAAACTTGGCTGTTATAAATTGACCTTTACTGTGACCCCCGAACTCTGACCTGATGCCGACAACGACAGAATTCAAACCCACGGCTTTGTGCCACGAGGGGAAGGAGTGGGGGGATGGATTCGGGGGTGAAAGGCACCGGTCCGTGTTGGTGGACCCAGATTTTTGTTCCCGATTCCCCGATTCCCTTCCCTGTCAATACCTGAAGCCCCCTCCCTTCGTTTTGACAGGAATTTTGGAGGAAAGATTGAATACCCCCTTCTCTTAAAAACAAACAAACAAATAGAGGGAAAAATGAGAGGTACCCCTTCCTCCTCCTTCTCCCCTCCCCCCTGCCCTCCTCCTTTCCCGCCCGCTCCCAGTTTTTCAAAAATACTTTCTCTTTGAACTTTTGGGGCAAAAAAACACGGGAAGGCTTAGCAATATTCTGTCAGTTCGGCTGCCTTCCCCCCCACCCCATCCCCCTTCCATGCAAAGTTATCTTCCGATGCCACTGCCAGTTTCTTGAAAAGGAACTAGCCACCCCTTCTATCTCCGCTGGGTGAAACTGAAAACTGCCTGCTTGAAGGAGCGCTGCACGTAGCACTGAATGACAACGGTGCCAGCCACAACACAGATGGAGAAATCACCAACATCTTCCTGTGGGAAGAATGGAGAGGTCACCACCTCTTCCTGTAGAAGAAAGGAGAGGTCACCAGCCTCTTCCTGTGGGGAAGAAAGGAGAGGGTCACCAGCCTCTTCCTGTAGGAAGAAAGGAGAGGTCACCACCCTCTTCCTGTAGGGAAGAATGGAGAGGTTACCAGCATCTTCCAGTATGAAGAATGGGAGAGGTCACCAGCATCTTCCTGTAGGAAGAAACTCTAGGGAGAGCTTGAGAGGCTTGAGAGTAAAGGGTCGTCAGACAGGAACTCCCACCAATCCCCACCCCATCCCCCCCCACCCCACCCCACCCCACCCCTCAGACAAGCGTTTAGGCCCTGAACTCCTAACACTCTGAGGGGGCCGGTCCACATCCAGCTAAATGACTTCCAGTTTGCCTTTGCTTGCCACCTTTCTTTCCTGGCGCTGCCGGGATTCGAACATGCAATTTTTTTTTTGATGGATGGGCGTCACAAGGCGCGCCTTTTTTTTTTTAATGTTTTAAACCCCACTGCTAACGACCCTGTTCTAAGTTGGAAAATTGAAGCCGTTATGAAGTTCACTTTGTTCCTCCTCGACCAGATCCAGCTAGCCTCTTTTTGGCTGCCTCCGCCGTTGCCTTCAGCGTTCGGGTCTTCTTGCCTGAAATCCCAGCTGTGTCACGAGGCCATAGGCTGGTGACCTACAAATTCCCCTTGCCCCAACCTCTATATGGCGAGAACCTGGGCCTGGAAAGCCGGGTTCCCTCAAGCTGCTCGCTAGACTGAACATTCTTCTCAATCTGTGTGACATCTCCACAGATGGAGAGGTCAGCACCCTCTTCCTGACACCTCACCGGGGTACTGCCTGGCCTTTGTCATGCCTGAGGACTGTGTCCACGTCTTTATGGGAGAACTGGATGGACGTTAGGTGGAAAAGGTCCTGCCCAGCTCCGCTAGTCGTCATCACCACGGAAAAACGAAACAAGAACGACGTTCCAAGACTTCCACATCTGCGCTGGAGACGGTTCCATGATGACGTCATCACGATCTGCTGAACATGTGATGAGGAAGATTCAATAGCCATCACCGGGTCTTCAGTGCCACACTCGGATCGTCTTCCCGGATTCCTATCACCTATCCCTATCCAGAGTCTTGAAGACCGTTGGGGCGCCACAGAAAACTTCACAACCAGCTTCCTCCACTCCTCCTGGTTCTCAGACGCTCTGAGGTTACGAGTGTGAGGGCCCGTCCATGCACTGATGTTTTCCTCCCCTGTCCCTTTCTCCGTCTTCCTCCCTTCTGTCTTCGTTGTCTGGCAGCTGCATCTTACCTGCTAGGGTGGACGGACACCACCGGTCCTCATCCAGCTCCTAAAGCTCTCACATGCTGGCTCCAAGCGCCACCCTCTGGGACACTGCTTCGCTGAACCACAGTCCTTACCTAGTCCAAAGGGGCCCGGGAGGAAGGGCTGAACCACAGTCCTTACTGAGTCAAGGGGGCCCGGGGAGGGCTGAACCACAGTCCTTACTGAGTCAAGGGCCAGGGCGGGAGGGCCTTTAACCACAGTCCTTACTGATCAAGGGCCAGGGAGGAAGGGCTGAACCACAGTCCTTACTGAGGGCAAGGGCCAGGGCGGAAGGGCTGAACCACAGTCCTTATGAGTCAAGGGCCAGGGCGGGAGGGCTGAACCACAGTCCTTACTGAGTCAAGGGCCAGGGCGGGAGGGGCTGAACCACAGTCCTTACTGAGTCAAGGGCCAGGGCGGAAGGGCTGAACCACAGTCCTTACTGGTCAAGGGCCAGGGCGGGAGGGCTGCCACCTAGTTCAACAGTACGTGTCCACCACCAGCGCAGCTGCTGAGGGAGAGGACATGGGGTGTGGTCAAAAACCTGGGCCGGCCCCACCAGGAGTCCAATTGCCCAAGACACGTCACGTGATTACAGGCCCAAGACACGCCACGGATTACTGGCCCAAACACGTCACTGATTACTGGCCCCAAAACACTCATGGGAAAAGAAGACCAACATCCTTGTGGATTTCCAGGCCCAAGACCTCGATGTCTTGCTGAAGCTTCTGAATGGGGAGAGACCGTCAGAGACGTGGGGCCTAAACATTGCCACTGTTGCCTCCCTCCATGGAGTGGACATGCACAGGGATGTTCAAGGGTCTCGTGATCACTGTGTGTGTTTGAGCCTCATTTGCTGTACTAATTACCGGCTGGGAGGAGTGCCCACCACAGTAAAACTGGATGTTTCTCATCGTCTGCATGCAGCCTGGATTTGGATTTCATGGAGCTGAAGAGGAGGTCACACGTGGATTGAAAGCCATTCTGAAGGGAAAAAGAGGAGGGAAGAAGAAAAAAAACACTGGCTGGGATCATTAAAAGGGGATCTGCACGTTCTGTCTAAAGCCCGCCATGTTCAGGGATAATTGGCCTGCTCCGTGTATTCCCAGCCCTGGGAAAAGGAACTGGGACCAGTTTTACCACGCCACCTCATCGTCTTGACAAACAGGCGTTGTAGAAACCTGGGGGGGGAAGGGGGGGGGGGGGGGGGCAGAGAAGTCTACAAACCAACATTTTCTAGACTTTTGTCCTCCCAAAGTCCCCAAACCCCCAGCAAAAAGACTTTGTCACCGTGTTCGTATTAAACACAGGAAAAGACTTTGCCATCGTGTGCAGCATTTAAAACAGTGGAAAAGACTTTTTTCACCATGTACCGTATTTAAACACCGGAAAAGACTTTGCCACCAAACGCCGGAAAAAGACTTTGTCACTATATTCCGTATTTAAACACCGGAAAAGGCTTTGCCAGCAAAAAACCGGAAAAGGCTTTCTCAACATGTTCCGTATTTAAACACAGGAAAAGACTTTTATCACTATGCTCCGTATTTAAACACCGGAAAAAACTTGACCAACATGTTCTGTCTTGGCTCATTCATTGAAACAGCGCGGGACAGGAGAGAGAGAGAGAGAGAGAGAGAGAAAAAGAGAGAGAGGGGAGAGAAGAGAGAGAGAAAAGAGAGAGAAGAGAGGAGGGGGAGATGACATCATAAAGGGGCTAGATAAATATTGACCTTAAAGAGAGTGAGAGGGGTGGGTGAGAGGGGTGGAGGACCGCACACGTTATTAGAAAAAACATTACGTCAGTACTCTAACCGCTGGAACGCCGCTCTATCCAGCGCAGATGGTGGTGTGTGTGTGTGTGTGTGGTGGGGTGTGTGTGTGGTGTGTGGTGTGTTGTGTGTGTGTGTGTGGGATGGTGTGTGTGGTGTGTGTGTGTGTTGTGTAGTGTGTGTATGTTGGTGTGTGTGTGTGTATGTGTGTGTGTGTGTGTTGTGTGTGTGTATGTGGTGTGTGTGTGTGTGTGTATGTGTGTGTGTGTGTGTGGGGTGGGGTGTGTGTGTGTGTTGTGTGTGTGTGTGTGTTGGTGTTGTGTGTATGCGAGTGTGTGTGCAGTGAGGTGTGGGTGGGAGTATGTGTGTGTGAGATTGTGTTTTGTGAGTGAGTGTGTGTGTTTGTGTGTTTGTGTGTGTGTGTGGTGTGTGTGTGTGTGTGTGTGTGTGTTGTGTGTGTGTGTGTGGTGTGTGTACGTGTGTGTGTACGTGTGTGTGTACGTGTGTGTGTACGTGTGTGTGTGTGTGTGGGGGTGTGTGGGTGTGTGTGTGTGTGGGTTTTTATGTGAGTGTGTGTGGAGTGAGTGTGTGAGT
Organism: Conus ventricosus; assembly: GCA_018398815.1. NCBI lineage: Eukaryota > Metazoa > Mollusca > Gastropoda > Neogastropoda > Conidae > Conus > Conus ventricosus. The sequence goes on along the minus strand of JAFLJL010018674.1, from coordinate 26,665 downwards.
GAGTGTTTGGGTTTTGAGTATGTGGTTTGGGGAGTGGTGTGTTGGGGGGTTTGTGTGTGTGTGTGTGTGTGGTGGTGGGTGTGTGTGGTGTGTGTGTGTGTGTGTTGGTGTGTGTGTGTACGTGTGTGGGGTTGTGTGTGTGTGTGTGTGTGTGTGTGTTTTGTGTGTGTGGGGTGTGTGTGTCAACCTCGGGTATGTCAGGGGAGGAAGGACTAGCGCACAGCCCAAACACACTCACAGCTCGCTTACAATCTCATTCATATATCATGCCTTCGTCACATCAAACCACTAGTAAAGTCTATAACTTTACTACACATGATCATAGAAAACATCAATATGCGTGGGAAACAACCAAAAAAAAAACATTCTCTTTTTTTTTTCTTGAACTTCACAAAACCATTTATCTAAATCATCACAACTAACCCGGGTATAAAAGATTTTCTACTTTACCTGGGCCCGGTGATCTTAAACTATTTACGAATCACTGTCTTTCCTTTTCTTCTCTTTTTTTTTCTTTTCTTTTCACTGTCACTTCACAAACACCAGTCACAACACAATTGCTGGGACTGGTCAGCTTGGACTGCTGGCACTGGGGCAGGTTAGACCGCTGGCGTTGGTCAGTTGGACTGCTGATGAAAGTGGCGCTGCCAGGGATGAAGTCGAACCCCGGTTCAAATCGAACAGTGACTAAAATTATACAACATTGATCTGTTCTCCTTTCTTCCTGCATTAACGCATTGCACTCTTTCCCCTCTCTCTCTCTCTTCCAGTCTGCTCTTATCAAATGGACATGGTTGCTTTTCTTTTCTTTTCTTTTTCTTTTTTTTCTCTTCTTTAGTTAGCAACTCTCTCCTCAACATCTCTCCTTTGTCCTTCCTCTCAGACTCTATCTGGTGCTAATGCCTCAACTCGGTTCTCTTCACCCCTCTCATCTCTCTGCTTTTCTCTCGAGCAGAGACTACTCTCAGAACCTCTCTCTCTCTCTGTCTGTCTGTCCTGTCCTGTCCCTTCTCCTGTTCTGTCGACTTTTCTTATCGTGTTCTCACCTGTCAAAGGGCGAGTGCCATTGGGGCAGAATTTCCCGCCTCGTAACGAGATTACCTCCCCTCTGATTCCCCTTGGACACGTGACTCATGGAAAGTCACGCCTACCCCGCCTTACTCTCTGTGGGGGTCAACGGGTCATTTAATTAATTAGCTTGATTTCACCCCCACTACACAATACCTTCTCCCTTCCTACCTTTAGCCAGTGATGTCGGGGCCCAACTGTGGACCCTGGTCGCAAATTGGCCGGAAACAGTCTGGCCCAGACGTAGCGATCCGTCTGGCCAGACCTATTGAGACGTTGGTCAGCCACTCCGACTGTCTACGGGAACGGTGCTGTCTCCGTGAGAACTAAAAATAGCCTTTAATTGGCTGAGGCGACGGTGAATGCGTCGGCCCGGCGCCCAGATGTCTGAGTCGGGCTTAAGCCGACTGAGCTGGCTGGCGACTGACCACGAATTCGGGTTTTTCTATTTTTGTCCGTGACAATTTCCCCCTGCAAAAGACAAAGCTCAGCATTGTCTCAAAACAACCCGGGACAAAAAAAAACACAAAACCCAATTGCTGACACCACAGCTACACGTGCGAGGTTTTGCAAAATAACTTGCACACAGGGAAAGTCCTGTTGACAGGGAAAGACTACAACTTTGGATTCTCTCTTGAGGGCACATAAGACCGTATGGCGAAACTTTGGGTGTGTCTGGAGTGGGGACGTCTCATCTTCCGTGGGCAGGGTGGTTGGGGTTGTGGGGTGGGCTCGGGAGTGGGGGGTGGGGGTTTTTCGCCGGGGGGTCTGCATCTGAAATACGGGGGTACCCCAACCCCTGGGGGGCACTTTTGGCTGTTATGAGCTGCATCCTGTAGTCAATTTTCCCCTTTCAGGACAGTTTGTCCCTTTATATCTTAATGGAGTGTCCGCGGTGCCCGTACCCCGCAACACAGCGCGGCCTCCAAGGGGGGTACGGACTGCTCTAAAGGCGGTGAAGACAGTGCTTTTCTGGGTCCCCCCCCCGAAATTTTGGGTTTTCTTTTCTTCTTTCCTTAAATAGGTGACCCTGGAGAAAGGCCCTGCGGTGAGGGAAAACCCCCTGACCAAGGGGAAAATCCTTTACAGTGGGAAAAGACTACAACTTTGGATTCTTCTTGAGGCACATAAGACCGTAGGGGAAAGCTTGGGGTGTGTCTGAGTTTTGGGACTGCTTCAAACTGTCCGGGGCAGGGGGGGTTGGGCGTGGGTGGCTCGGGGCTGGAGGGTGGTGTTTTTTCGCCCGGGGGGGCTCTGCAGTCATGAAAACGGATGGTACCCCCTGGGAGCTACTTTAAGGGGTTATGAGCTGCATCCTGTAGTCAATTTACCTCTGTTCGACGATGCCCTTAACTTAATGGGTGTCCGCGCGTGCCTGTCCCATCGCAAACCAAAGGGAGGCCCCCCAAGGGTGGTACAGGACTGCTCCCAAAGGCAGGTGAAAACAGTGCTTTTTTGGGTCCTCCCCCGACTTTCGGTGTTTCCTTTTTCTTTGCCCTTTAATAGGGTGCCTGGGAAAAAGGGCCCTGACGGGAGGAAAGACCCACTGACCACAGGGAAGCTGTTGACAGTGGGGAAAAATACAACTTTGGATTCTCTCTTGAGGGGACTAAACCGATGGCGAAAACTGCTGTGTCGGAGTGGGCCCGTCTTCATCTGCCGGGGGAGGGGGGGTTGGGGCTTGGGGGTTTCTCGGCAGCTGGAGGGGGGTGTTTTTCGCCGGGGGGCTCTGCAGTCTGAAATAGACTGGAACACCCCTGGGGATGTACTTAAAGGGTGTTATGAGCTGCATCCCGTATCTAATTTTCCTCTGTTCAGGGGCAGTTATGTCCCTTTTAATCTTTTTGGGGTGTCCTGGCGTGCCCGACCCATCGTCAACAAGCGCAGGCCTCCAAGGGGGGTACAGGATGCTTAAAAGGGAGGTGAAGCAGTGTTCTTGGGTCCTCCCCACACTTTCGGGTGTTTTTCTTTTTCTTTTGCCTTAACTGGTGCCCGGGAAAAAAAGGTCCCCCCAAAAGGTTTTCGGGGGGTTTTTTTTTTGGGGAAAAGACCCAAAACCCTTGACCCACCCCAAAGGGGGGGGGGGGGGGGGGAAAGGGGGTTTTTTCGGGTGGGGCCCCCGGGCGGAAAGGGGGGCTACAACGTTTTGGGGGAAATTTTCCTTTTTTTTTCTTTGGGGGGGGGCCACCCCCTTAAAACCCGATGGCCCCAAAAAGGG
>JAFLJL010018674.1:17500-22379 GCA_018398815.1 Conus ventricosus | reverse complement strand
AATTAAAGACTCAAGAAAAAGAGGACCTCCACCGGAAAGATCGAAAGACGTCAATGACAAAGGGGGACCTCCCCCGGGAAAAGATCTAAAGACGTCAACGACAAAGGGGGACCTCCACCGGGAAAGATCGAAAGACGTCAATGACAAAGAGGGACCTCCACCGAAAGATAAAAACGACGTCAACGACAAAGAGGACCTCCCCCGGGAAAAGATCGAAAGACGTCAATGCCCAAAGAGGGACCTCCACCGGAAAAGGGCGGCGGTTTTGCCAGTGCGCTTGCAAGCCCGTTGCTCCGTATCCTCGAGGTTCGAGTCCACATTACAGTGCAGGCCCAAAACGCATGAATTCTCCGTTACACTCAAAGCTGCACCTGCTTTCTCAGAAGATCAGCCAGTACCAAAAGCTATTCATCACACAGTCCACCCTTGACCCCATGCCATGCCTGACTCTGAGGCAGGTCTGTTTATAGCAAGTATGACCACGTGACCCTTCATTCTCCTTCGTCTCTCGAATTTTCAAAATCCTAGTGCCCTACCAATGGCGTAGAAAGAAAAGGGATCCACAAGTCATGCATCATTCGCAATCTTTGCTGACGCATGGCATGGAACTAACTTACGGGACCCCAAATTCTAGGATGAAATCATATTTTTCACATTCTATTTTTTTTTTCACAGAGCCAGGTATTTTTCATTTGTTCAAACTTGGCTGTTATAAATTGACCTTTACTGTGACCCCGACACTCTGACCTGATGCCGACAACGACAGAATTCTAACCAGCGGCTTTGGTGCCACGGGGGGAAAGGGAGTGTGGGGAGGGGATTCGGGGTGAAAGGCACCGGGTCCGTGTTGGTGGACCCAGACTTTTGTTCCCGATTCCCCGATTCCCCGTTCCCCTGTCAATACCTGAAGACCCCTCCCTTCGTTTTGACAGGAATTTTGGGGGAAAGATTGAATACCCCTTCTCTTAAAAACAAACAAACAAATAGAGGGAAAAATAAAGGGTACCCCTTCCTCCTCCTTCCTCCCCCCCCCCTGCCCTCCTCCTTTCCCGCCCGCTCCCAGTTTTTCAAGATACTTTCTCTTTGAACATTTGGGCAAAAAAACACGGGAAAGGGCTGTAGCAATATTCTGTCAGTTCTGGCTGCCTTCCCCTCCCACCTCACCCCTTCCAGCAAAGTATCTTCCGATGCCACTGCCAGTTCTTGAAAAGGAACTAGACCACCCTTTTCTATCTCCGCTGGGTGAAACTGAAAACTGCCTGCTTGAAGGAGCGCTGCACGTAGCACTGAATGACAACGGTGCCAGCCACAACACAGATGGAGAAATCACCAACATCTTCCTGTAGGAAGAATGGAGAGGTCACCAGCCTCTTCCTGTAGGAAGAAAGGAGGGGTCACCAGCCCCCTTCCCTTTGTAGGAAGAAAGGAGGTCACCACCTCTTCCTGTAGGAAAAAGGAGAGGTCACCAGCCTCTTCCTGTAGGAAGAATGGAGAGGTTCCAGCATCCCAGTATGAAGAATGGAGAGGTCCCAGCATCTTCCTGTAGGAAGAAACTCTAGGAGAGCTTGAGAGAGCTTGAAGTAAAGGGTCGTCAGACAGGAACTCCCACCAATCCTCCACCCCAATCCCACCCCACCCCAACCCCACCCCCCCCCCTCAGACAAGCGTTTAGGCCCTAAAACTCCAAACCCACTCTAGGGGGCCGGTCCACATCCAGCTCATGACTTCCAGTGCCCTTCTGCTGCCACCTTTCTTTCCTGGCGCTGCCGGGATTCGAACATGCAATTTTTTTTTTGATGGATGGGCGTCACAAGGCGCGCCTTTTTTTTTTTTAAATGTTTTAAACCCCACTGCTAACAGCACCTGTTTCAAAAGTTGGAAAATTGAAGCCCTTATAAAGTTCACTTTTGTTCCTCCTCGCCCAATCCAGCTAGACCTTTTTTTGGCTGCCTCCGCCGTTGCCTTCAGCGTTGGGGTCTTCTTGCCTGAAATCCCGAGCTGTGTCACGAGGCCATAGGCTGGTGAGCCTAAAAATTCCCCTTGCTCCAACCTTATATGGCGAGAACCTGGCCTGGAAGCCGGGTTCCCTCAAGCTGCTCGCTAGACTGAACTTTCTTCTCAATCTGTGTGACAATCTCCACAGATGGAGAGGTCACCCAGCCTCTTCCTGACCCTACCGGGGTACTGCCCGGCCTTTGTCATGCCTGGGGACTGTGTCCACGTCTTTTGGGAGAACGGGAAATGGACGAAAGGTGGAGAGGTCCTGCCCAGCTCCGCTAGCCCGTCATCACCACGGGACAACGAGAACAAGAACGACGTTCAAGACTTCCAAAATCTGCGCGGGAGACGGTTCCATAGACGTCATCACGATCTTGCTGAACAGTGATGATGCAGATGATTCAATAGCCATCCCAGGGTCTTCATGCCACACGTCGGATCGTCTGTCCCGTGGATTCCTATCACCTATCACCTATCCGGGATCTTAAGACCGTTGGGGCGCCACAGAAAACTTCACAACCAGCTTCCTCCACTCCTCCTGGTTCCAGACGCTCTGAGGCAGTTACTGAGTGTGAGGCCAGTCATGCCCCTGATGTTGTCCTCCCCTGTCTTCTCGGTCTTCCTCTCCTTCTGTCTTCGTTGTCTGGCAGCTGCATCTTACCTGCTAGGTGGACGGACACCACCGGTCCTCATCCAGCTCCTAAAGCTCTCACATTGCTGGCTCCAAGCGCCACCCTCTGGTACACTGCTTCGCTGAACCACATCCTTACCTAGTCAAGGGCCAGGGAGGAAGGCTGAAACCCCAGTCCTTACTGAGTCAAGGGCCAGGGCGGGAGGGGTGAACCACATCCTTTCTGAGTCAAGGGCCAGGGCGGAGGGCTGAACCCAGTCCTTACTGAGTCAAGGGCCAGGGGGAAGGGGTGAACCACAGTCCTTTCTGAGTCAAGGGCCAGGGCGGAAGGGCTGAACCACAGTCCTTACTGAGTCAAGGGCCAGGGGGGGAGGGCTGAACCCCAGTCCTTACGGAGTCAAGGGCCAGGGCGGGAGGGCTGAAAACCACGTCCTTCTGAGTCAAGGCCAGGGCGGAAGGGGCTGAACCACGTCCTTACTGAGTCCAGGGCCAGGCGGGAGGCTGCCCACCTAGTCAACACTACGTGTCCACCCACCAGCGAAACCCGTGAGGGAGAGGACATGGGCTGGGTCAAACCTGGCCGGGCCCCACCAGGAGTCAATTGCCCAAGACAACGTCACGGTGATTACGGCCCAAGACACGCCACGTGATTACGGCCAAACACTCACGTGATTACGGCCAAGACCCTCATGGGGAAAAAGAAGCCCAAAATCCTGTGGATTTCAGGCCAAGACCTCGATGTCTTGCTGAAGCTTCTGAATGGGGAGGACCGTCAGAGACGTGGGTCATAAACATTGCCACTGTTGCCTCCCTCCATGGATTGACATGCCCCAGGAGTGTTCCAAAGGGGCCGGATCACTGTGGTGTGTTTGAGCCTCATTGCTGTACTAACATTACCGGCTGTAGGGAGTGCCCACCACAGTTTAACTGGTTTTCTCACGTCTGCTGCAAGCCTGGATTGGATTTCATGGACTGAAGAGAGTCACACGTGGATTGAAAGCCATTCTGAAGGAAAAAAGGGGGGAAGAGAAAAAAACACTGGCTGGATCATTAATGGGGGATCGCACGTTCTGTCTAAAACTGCCATGTTCAGGAAAATGGCCTCTCCGTGTATTCACCCTGAGAATGAAACTGGAACCCTTTTACCACGCCACCTCATCGTCTTTACAAAAAGGCGTAGAAAACCTGGGCGGGGAAGGGGGGGGGGGGGGGGCAGAGAAGTCTACAAAACCCAAAATTCTCTAGGGCGGTTTTGTCCTCCAAAGTCCCAACCCCTAGCAGAAAGACTTTGACCGTGTTCTGTATTAAACACAGGAAAAGCTTTGCCAACGGTGCAGCATTAACATGGAAAAGACTTTGTACCATGTACCGTATTTAAACACCGGAAAGACTTTGCCACCAAACGGGCCCGGAAAAGACTTTGTCACTTATTCCGTATTTAACACGGAAAAGGCTTTGCCAGCAAACACCGGAAAAGGCTTTCTCAATGTTTCCGTATTAACACAGGAAAAGACTTTTATCACTATGCTCCGTATTTAAACCGGAAAAGATTGACAACATGTTTCTGTCTTGGCTCATTCTTGAAACGGGGGGGGCAGGAGAGAGGGGAGAGAGAGAGGAGAGGAGGAGGGGAGGGGAGAGGGAGAGAGAGAGAGAGAGAGAGAGAGAGAGGAGGGGAGATGACTCATAAGGTGCTAGATAAATAGACCTTAAAGAGAGTGAGAGGGGTGGGGTGGAGAGGGGTGGAGGACACTGCACACTGATTGTAACTTACGTCAATCTTCCGCTGAACGCCCCTATCCGCGCAAGGTGTGTGTGTGTTGTGGTGGTGTGTGTGTTGTGTGTGGTGTGTGTGTGTGGGTGGTGGGTTTTGTATGTGTGTGTTGTGTGGTTGTGTGTTGTATGGTGTTATGTGGGTGTGTGTGTGTATGTGTGTGTGTGTGTGTGTGTGTGTGTGGTGTGTGTGTGTGTGTGTGTGTGTGTGTGTGTGTGTGTGTGTGTGTGTGTGTGTGTGTGTGTGTGTATGCGTGTGTGTGTCAGTGAGTGTGTGGTGTGAGTATGTGTGTGTGAGTATGTGTGTGTGTGAGTGGTGTGTGTGTGTGTGTGTGTGTGTGTGTGTGGGGTGTGTGTGTGGTGTGTGTGTAGTGTGTGTGTGTGGGTGTTACGTGTTGTGTGTGTGTGTGTGTGTGTGTGTACGTGTGTGTGTGTGTGTGTGTGGTGTGTGTGTGTGTGTGTGTGTGTGTGTATGTG
>JAFLJL010018674.1:5000-15000 GCA_018398815.1 Conus ventricosus | reverse complement strand
ACACAGCGCAGGCCTCCAAGGGTGGTACAGGACTGCTCTAAAGGCAGGTGAAGACAGTGCTTCTCTGGGTCCTCCCCAGCACTTTCGGGTGTTTTCTTTTTCTTCTTTGCCTTAAACTAGGCTGACCCTGGAGAAAGGTCCAGTGACGGTGAGGAAGACCCACTGACCACAGGGAAAGTCCTGTTGACAGTGGGAAAGACTACAACTTTGGATCTCTCTCTTGAGGCACATAAGACCGTATGGCGAAAGCTTGGCTGTGTCTGGAGTGGCACTGTCTTCATCTGTCCGTGGGCAGGGGTGGTTGGGTCTGTGGGTGTGCTCGGCAGCTGGAGGGTGGTGTTTTTTCGCCGGTGGGCTCTGCAGTCATGAAATACGGACTGTACACCCATGGGGATGCTACTTTAAGGCTGTTATGAGCTGCATCCTGTAGTCTAATTTACCTCTGTTCAGGAGCAGTTATGTCCCCTTGATATCTTAACCCTTCCCGTACGTCGCCAAAAAACCACACGCCGTACATCGTGGGTGCGCACACACCCATGGTCGTTATATAGGCGATTCGGTGAATAGTCCTCGCCGTACATCGTGGGTGCACACACACCCCATGGTCGTTATATAGGCGATTCGGTGAATAGTCCTCGCCGTACATCGTGGTGCACACACACCCATGTCCCCTCTCTCTGTCTGCCCTCTCTCTCTCTCACACACACACACACACACACACACACACACACACGTACACACGCACAACATGCACGCACACCGCACGCACGCAAGCACGCACACACACACACACACACACAACACGGAGCGGGCCATTAACGTGCATGCACGTGCACACCCCACACTCTCTCTCTTTCTTCTCTCTCTCTCGCATGCATGCACACGCATGCAGCATGCATGCAAAACTACACACACGCGGCGCACGTGCGCCCATGCGCACACACATTCGCATACACACACGCACACACACATACACACACACACTGGCGCGCGCGCACACGCACACACACACACAGAGGCGCGCGCGAAACACACACACCCCAAAACACACACACACACACACACACCCCAGAGGCGCACGCACACACACACACACACACACACACACACACACACACACCACACACACACACACACACACTGTCTGAAATCACTATAGTGGGAAGACGTTAAACGAAAGAACCAACAACAACAACACACACAACACACACACACACACACACACACACACACACACACACACACACACATACCCCACACACGTACACACTCAATCACACACACACACACACACCAATCATACACACACACACACACACACACACACACAAAACCACCCGTTTTTGTCTTGAATGAAATTCAGTGCATCTTTCTGGGGCTGAAAAAAAAAAAAAGAAATATAAAATTTTTTTTCCCCTTCCCGGGCTTTGTTTTTCTGTTTACGTATGTGTAATATATGTAAAGTGTGCATGCATGTTTCTATGCTGAGTTTGTGTGTGTGTAAGTAAAGCATCAAATTCAATGTGTGTCTGTACTTTTAGAGCATAAACTGACGTTCATCAATACACGCTTTGATCGTTGTTTCACTGCACACATGCACATCTGGTTATTTTGACTGCTCAAAGCGATGAGGCAAATGAGGGGCTGAATACTTACAGTTTAGTGCTTCAACAGCATCGTCTGGTTCAGCTCCATTGGCAACATTCAGGGCTTCAAATATGTTGAGACGTTCCATTATGGATGCAGCCTGCAAATATTCATATGTACCATTTTATTTCATGGTTCCAAAATACATATTTTGTTTGATCTAACCATCAGTTTTCAGCTCTATAGCTGTGCTGCATAGATTTGCTGTATGCAATAAATTTGACTTTGCTTTCATGTACTTTTCAGGCGATGAAGCCTTTTTACTGCTGTGAGTGTTGTAACAATTACCATCAATTTATACTGTAGTCTATACGATCAATGAAATTAGTTTCACATGCTAAAATTACAAATGATAGAACACAAACGCAGAATGTGTTGCATCGCACCTACTACAGACACAATGTATATGCTCGTTTGACTACAGCTCCTGTAATATAAAAAGAGCAGAGCAATAATTTGTGAAGAAGATCGAGCCTGTTAGGAATGCAGTGAAAACATTATGTATAAAATGAGAGGTAGTAAACAGAAAATGTGAATGTATACTTACTTTGAAACACAACGAAACTTGAGCACGTGGCAATGTGGAACTTTTCCACGGGCTTCAGTGGCGGGAATGTGACTCAGTAAACCACGCAGTACCTATATTTGGCACACGGCACTGTTTCTGTCGAGTTCCTTAGATGATGCTAGCACAGTGTGTGGAAACTTCCATTACTGATAGGGCTAAGCCGCATAGTTTCTTCTTGGGAGTATGGGGTGTGTGCACCCCGACGTAGGGGCCCGCATAGTTCCTTCCCTTTGGCATATGGGTGTGTGTGCACCCACGATGTACGGCCCGCACAGTTCCTTCTTTGGCAGTATGGGTGTGTGTGCACCCACGAAGTACAGGGAAGGTTAAAACGATTTTTTGTTGTTTGATTATTTGTTTATTTAAAGGCAAAATGGCATCATTTTTGGGAAGTACGTCTCAGTCCCTTTACTAACAAAGTCATAAATTTCAGTAAGATTGTATGCACAATAACTGAAATATGAAAAATTAAATAAAAGTATGGGTGCATTTGCACCCACGGTGTACGGGGAAAGGGGTTTTTTAAATGGGAAGTGTCCTGCGCGTCCTGTACCCATCGTCAACACAGCGCAGGCCTCCAAGGGTGGTACAGGGCGCTCTAAAGGCAGTGAAGGGCAGTGCTTTCTCTGGGTCCTCCCCAGCACTTTCGGTGTTTCCTTTTCTTCTTTGCCTTAACTAGGCTGACCCTGGAGAAAGGTCCAGTGACGGGGAGGAAAGACCCACTGACCACAGGGAAAGTCCTGTTTTACAGTGGGGAAAAACTACAAAATTTTGGGTTCTCTCTTGAGGGGACATAAGACCGTAAAGGCGAAAGCTTGGCTGTGTCTGGAGTGGCAAAGTCTTCATCTGTCCGTGGGCAGGGTGGTTGGGTCGTGGGGTGTGCTCGGCAGCTGGGGGGTGGTGTTTTTCGCCGGTGGGCTCTGCAGTCATGAAATACGGACTGGTACAAACCCCTGGGGATGCTACTTTAAGGCTGTTATGAGCGGGACCCCGTAGTCTAATTTACCTCTGTTCAGGGGCATTATGTCCCTTGATATCTTAATGGAGTGTCCTGCGCGTGCCTGTACCCATCGTCAACACAGCGCAGGCCTCCAAGGTGGTACAGGACTGCTCTAAAGGCAGGTGAAGACAGTGCTTTCTGGGTCCTCCCCAGCACTTTCGGGTGTTTCTTTTTCTTCTTTGCCTTAACTAGGCTGACCCTGGAGAAAGGTCCAGTGACGGTGAGGAAAGAAACCCCCTGACCACAGGGAAAGTCCTGTTGACAGTGGGAAAGACTACAACTTTGGATTCTTCCTCTTGAGGGCACATAAGACCGTATGGCGAAAGCTTGGCTGTGTCTGGAGTGGCACTGTCTCTTCATCTGTCCGTGGGCAGGGGTGGTTGGGTCTGTTTGGGGGGTGCTCGGCAGCTGGAGGTGGTTTTTTCGCCGGTGGGCTCTGCAGTCATGAAATAAAGGACTGGTACACCCCATGGGGATGCTACTTTAAGGCTGTTATGAGCTGCTCCTGTAGTCTAAAATTTTCCTCTGTTTAGGAGCAGTTATGTCCCTTGATATCTTAATGGAGTGTCCCTGCGCGTGCCTGTACCCATCGTCAACACAGCGCAGGCCTCCAAGGGTGGTACAGGAAATGCTCTAAAGGCAGGTGAAGACAGTGCTTCTCTGGGTCCTTCCCCCAGCACTTTCGGGTGTTTCTTTTTCTTCTTTGCCTTAACTAGGGTGACCCGGAGAAAGGTCCAGTGACGGGAGGAAAGACCCACTGACCACAGAGAAAGTCCTGTTGACCAGTGGGAAAGACTACAACTTTGGATTCTCTCTGAGGCACCCTAAGACCGTATGGCGAAAGCTTGGCTGTGTCGGAGTGGCACTGTCTTCATCTGTCCCGTGGGCAGGGGTGGTTGGGTCTGTGGGGTGTGCTCGGCAGCTGGAGGGTGGTGTTTTTTCGCCGGTGGGCTCGCAGTCATGAAATACGACTGGTACACCCATGGGATGCTACTTTTAAGGGTGTTAAAGAGCTGCCCTCCTGTATCTAATTTACCTCTGTTCAGGAGCAGTTATGTCCCTTGTATCTTAATGGAGTGTCCGTGCGTCCTGTTAAACCCCTCGTCAACACAGCGCAGGCCTCCAAGGGTGGTACAGGACTGCTCTAAAGGCAGGTGAAGACAGTGCTTCCTGGGTCCCCCCCCAGCACTTTCGGGTGTTTCTTTTTCTTCTTTGCCTTAACTAGGCTGAAACCCGGAGAAAGGTCCAGTGACGGGGAGGAAAGACCCACTGACCACAGGGAAAGTCCTGTTGACAGTGGGAAAGACTACAACTTTGGATTCTCTCTTTAGGGCACATAAGACCGTAAAGGCGAAAGCTTGGCTGTGTCTGGAGTGGCACTGTCTTCATCTGTCCGTGGGCAGGGGGGGTTGGGGCTGTGGGGTGTGGCTCGGCAGCTGGAGGGTGGTGTTTTTTCGCCGGTGGGCTCTGCAGTCATGAAATACGGACTGGTACAACCCATGGGGATGCTACTTTAAGGCTGTTTTTGAGCTGCATCCTGTAGTCTAATTTACCTCTGTTCAGGAGCAGTTATGTCCCTTGATATCTTAAGGGGTGTCCTGCGCGTGCCTTACCCATCATCAACACAGCGCAGGCCTCCAAGGGTGGTACAGGACTGCTCTAAAGGCAGGGGAAGACAGTGCTTCTCTGGGTCCTCCCCAGCACTTTCCGGGTGTTTCTTTTCTTCTTTGCCTTAACTAGGCTGAAACCCCGAAAAAGGTCCAGTGACGGTGAGGAAAGACCACTGACCACAGGGAAAGTCCTGTTGACAGTGGGAAAGACTACAACTTTGGATTCTCTCTTGAGGCACATAAGACCGTATGGCGAAAGCTTGGGTGTGTCTGGAGTGCACTGTCTTCATCTGTCCGTGGGCAGGGTGGGGTTGGGTCTGTAGGTGTGCTCGGCAGCTGGAGGGTGGTGTTTTTCGCCGGTGGGCTCTGCAGTCATGAAATACGGACTGGTACCCCAGGGGTGCTACTTTAAAGGCTGTTATAGCTGCATCCTGTAGTCTAATTTACCTCTGTTCAGGAAGCAGTTATGTCCCTTGATATCTTAATGGGGTGTCCTGCGCGTGCCTGTACCCATCGCAACACAGCGCAGGCCTCCAAGGGTGTACAGGACTGCTCTAAAGGCAGGTGAAGACAGTGCTTCTCTGGGTCCCTCCTCCACACTTTCGGGGTTGTTTCTTTTTTTTTTTCTTCTTCACAAACGGTTTTACAAATTATAAGCATATATCAATAGTGATATCACCCCAATGAGTTTTTCATTGACGTGCGCTTTTGCCTTTTTTCCGCTCACTTTCTGATTACCTCTGTGCGCACCTATGCGATTCCCCTACCTGCGGATTTGCCATCTCTTCTCTTCAAAAACTACTTTGAAGAGCACAATCAATATGATCACGATCCATGACACCTCACTGAGGAATTTCCATCCTCACTTTTCGCAAACAGTGCATTACTACACAAGCGACTGTATGCTCCAAGCATAACAATATTTACAGAACAAGTCTCACAAAGAAAATATGAACAAGTCTCACACAGAAAATATGAATCATAGCCAACTGGGAATGAACCCATATCCACTCAACATAACTGTAATCAACACATATTATCAACAAAGCACCCCGGATATATGACTGACTTCCTCTGAGTTGCAGCTTGCTAGACTACACAGCTTAAATAGTCAGCGCCTACATTCTGTTGGCCTGGGATGTACTGCACTCGGTACCTGTAGGGCTGCAGTGCCATTGCCCAGCGCAGCACCCTGCTGTTTTTCAGCTGCGCCTCCTGCAGGAACTTGAGTGGTTGATGATCCGTCTCGATCACGAACTCTTTCCCATACAAGTATTTGTGAAATTTCTGCACGGCCCACACGACAGCCAAACACTCCTTCTCTACTGTTGCGTACCCTTCTTCACACTTTGTCAACTTCCTGCTAGCATACCTCACAGGAAACTCGACCCCTTTATGCTCCTGCAACAATACTGCACCTATCCCACCACCTGATGCATCTGTACGCAACAAAAATGGCTTGGACATATCCGGTAGCTTCAAGATGGGACGGGAACCTAGTCGTTCTAGCACCGTCTGCAGTGCTTGCTCTGCAGCGTCTGACCACTCGACCACTGCCGGTTTCCCTGCCTTGACCAAATCACTGAGAGGACTCGTGATTGCTGCGAAATTTGGAACAAACTCCCTGTAGAAACCAATAAAACCTAGCAGACTCCTGACTTCTGTTTTGGTCTTTGGTCTCTCTGAATTCATCATCTTCTCCACCTTTCCTTTTCTGGCTGCTTTGTGTCGCCTCCAACAACAAAACCTAGGAACTCCAGGCTTGGAAAACCAATCTGGCACTTTGTTGGTCTGGCTGTGAGATTGGCTTGTCTCAACCTCTCTAAAACTGCTCCTAGCTGCTTCATATGCTCCTCTCATGTCTCAGATGCTATCAGAATGTCATCCATGAAATTCACTATGCCTTCCAAACCTGTCAATAACTTCCTCCTGTCTCCTACTGTCTAGCCCTTCATACAGTGACACATCCCTGTATGACTCTTCTCCTGGAAACTCAGGCAACAAAATTTCACCTTCTTCTGCTGGGTCTCACGCTGAATATATTTGCGGAGCAAATTCGCATGGAAAAGTCTTGGTTTCCCATTCACATCAATCCGGTAATCCTGATCTACCTTTTCAATGATGGCGAAGGGTCCTTTCGAATGCATCAGCAGCTTGTTGTGATCTGTGGGAAGCAGTAACAGGACTTGATCTCCCACCTTGAGGGATTGCTTCCTCACCTTCCTGTCATATTGCTTCTTCTGTACGACCCTAGCCTCCTGCAAACTTTCCCTTGCACCCTTACATGTCTCATACCTCTGCCCACCTTTGGAACAGGGCGAGATTGGGCCCATCAGATCGACGGCCACTCTCCTGAATGGTGTGTCAATTAAAGGGGGATGTTTAAGAGGCGCCTTCCTCTTCACCCTTCTTGTGGCTGACCTTTGACACACATCACATGACATGCAGAACCGCTTTATGTCTGCCATTGCCCCTGGCCAATGAAAATCATCAAAGATTCGGTCAGCTGTTTTGCCGGTGCCGAGATGACCCGCCATGAGCGACTCGTGACCCACTGATATGACAGTGTCACGATAACATGCTGGTACCTCTAACTGAGTTGTCACCTTACCTGTCTTTCCCTTGGTAAACACTCGGTACAAACAACCCCCTTTCACAAAAATTCTGTCTCACCTCCTCTAACCACCTGTTTCTCCTCCACCTCGTGCCAACTCCCAAGACTTCACGAGCGAAGGGTCTTGTTCCTGCGCTGCCCTAAACTCATCAGGCGACACATCTATGCCTGACTTCCCTGCTGGAACGACTAACGGTTTATCAACCTTTTCCTCCTTCTTGCTCCGTGTTTGAACTGCTGCCCCTGTAGCAGTCAACAACTCAGGATCCCCTGGATCCCTTGCACCTGGAATATTTCCAATGATCAAATCATAAAGGGGTTTCTCCATCACCAGCGCAGACAACTCGCCTGAGAAGTAAGGGGTACGTACTTCTATCTTAGCAACTGGGAACTTCTTCACAGTGCCATCGATTAGAGTACAGGTCTGGATTTGCCCTGTCAAATCCCCTTCCTCGACCAGCGTTGTTCTTACTACACCACATGAACAACCAGTGTCCCGTAACACTTTCACCCTCTGCTGGCCAATCCACCCTCTTCCACTGGTAACGAACCACTCAGCCTAGTGCCCTCCATCCCTGACACTGACTGCTGTCCAGTACTAGCCATAGGCCGTACTCCACCCTCTTCAGATTGGATCTCTTTTGGTTCCACTGCAGGTCGATTCCCCTGGCGACCCTTATCAACCTCTTGCAAGGGCTTGCTGCCTTCTGGAACCTCATGCGACAATCCCTCGCCACATGTCCCTTCTTGTGACAAATGAAACACCTACTGTCCCTTTGCCCTTCCTTCTGCCCACCACTGGGTTTGCAGACTTCGCAGAAAACTCCCTAGTCTCCTTGCACTCTTCTCACCTGCGCCTGGCACCTGTTTCTCCTGCACCTTAGTGCCCAAACGTGCCTCCCTGTACACCTCTGCTAACTTCAGCAACTCCCCTGCTGTCTCTGGTTGTCTCTCTTTCAAATGTATAGTTAACTCAGGGCCGCAACCTGACAAAATCTGTTCTTTCATAACCAGCTCTTTCAGTTCAGCGAACTCCCTTTTTGTACCACTCAACTCTAACCACTTCTCAAAATAGTGATCTAACCGTGCACCAAACTGAGTGTACGTTTCACCTGCTTGTAATCTAGCTGATCGAAACTTCTTTCTGAACCCCTCCTCTGTGAGGTCAAATCCCTTCATCAACGACTCCTTCACAGCACCAAAATCAGATTGTTGGTCTGCAGGTAATGCAGTGAAAATCTGTAATGCCTTACCCGTCAATAGCGCTGACAAAATGACTGCCCATTCTTCTGAAGGCCAACCCTGACTAGTAGCGAACGTTTCAAAACGACTGATGTATGCATCAATCGAATCTGATCCTTCAGAGAATTTTGGCAACTTTGGTCGGGGGGCATAAACTGCGCACAGGGTCACTGGAAACTGAGCTACCATCATCAGTGGTCTCCCTCTGCATTCTCACTTTCTCTAACTCTAATTGAACCTTTAATCTTTCCGTTTCCTGCCTCATTCTTTCTGTCTCTTGCGCCTGCCTTATTCTTTCGGTCTCCTGCGTTTCCTTAGCTTTTAACCTTTCTGTTTCCTGCGTTTCCCTTATTCTTTCTGTTTCCTGCCTTGCTCTTTCTGTTTCCTGCCTTATTCTTTCTGTTTCCTGCGCTTCTACTGCGACACGGCATCTTTCCACTCGCTCATCTCTTTCCATCTTTTGTTGGGCTTCAACGAATGCTCGCAACTCCTCTCCCGAGTAGCCTAAATCACGAGCGACACTCACAAGTTGTTCAATAGGGGTGTTCTTTTCGTCCGCCATTATATCTTCTTTATTCTCTTTTTTTTTTTTTGAAACAAGATTTTATTACTACGACAGCCAAACTGGTGGTTACCGACACGAGTGACGTAATAGCACAATCCTATGAATGATAATATTAGCTTGGGACAACGTACTAGTTTTTATAAGACGCCTAGCGCCTGACCCAACTATGAGAGCGAATTATAGGCAATCTGTGCGAAATAAGTACTCTGGGGTGAAATGCCAAGCCTAGTGTTAACTAACTTGGAAGCAATGCCAAGCCTAGTATTTAACTATCTTGGAAACATACAGTAAGACACTACCTTGCCTTAGGATTACAATACCACCCAGCTTCCTCTCTGAGAAGTTGAACAATTATAATAAATGGGCCAGAATATCCTGGCAGGCTCGCCAATAAATTGTCAACCTCGGGGTATGTCAGTGGAGGAAGGACTAGCGCACAGCCCAAACACACTCACAGCTCGCTTACAATCTCATTCATATATCATGCATTCGTCACATCAAACCACTAGTAAAGTCTATAACTTTACTACACATGATCATAGAAAACATCAATATGCGTGGAATCAACCAAAATAAAACATTCTCTTTTTTTTTTCTTGAACTTCACAAAACCATTTATCTAAATCATCATAACTAACCCGGGTATAAAAGATTTTCTACTTTACCTGGCCAGGTGATCTTAAACTATTTACGAATCACTGTCTTTCCTTTTCTTCTCTTTTTTTTTCTTTTCTTTTCACTGTCACTTTCACAA
>JAFLJL010018672.1:0-13300 GCA_018398815.1 Conus ventricosus | reverse complement strand
CGAGCATGTGTATGTTTTACTTTTGTTCTTGACCTCATTGCAGAAAGGTCAGTGGACTTTGCAACTAAACTCTTTGAGTTTGAGTTTGAGCAAGGCGTTTCCCCCATTCATGGAGGGTAAAGCTGCTGTCCAGTCGTTTTAATCGCTGAATTATACTGAACTACACCCCTTCCATTTGACTTCCCACAAATAGGCTTGCGTCATTCATGGACATGGTATCAATGCTAAAGTTCAGCTGTTCTTAGAGCTGAACATGACAACGCAAGTTGCAAATTGAGGAAGTCTAAACAAATGTTGAAAAGTTTTTTAAATAACTCTGCCAAACAACATGGACAAGCGAAGTTGACAAGATAAGTGATTGTTTGTTCTTCATTTCCGTTGTCCTGAGTGTTGTTTATCTTGCCTGAATAAGACCTAAGAGGCCGAAACGCGTTGTGTGTTGTCTCGTGATTTGTTTGTGTGTATGTTGTTTGGCGGAGTTATTTTAGACTTTTCAAGATATGCCATCGCCAGACCAATCGACCCCAAACTAGAAGTGGAGGAGTTATAAAGCATAGATAAGTCAATTAAGTGAAATCAGTTTCCAGTTCATGCGCATGTAGGTGAACGTATTAACGCTTTCACCACAGACCCTGGTTCTGCTCTATGTGCCCAGTTAACACTGCAGTCACAGTACTGAAATTCCCTCAGGACATCTGATTTTGACCATTTTAAATTCATTTTCCTTAGAAGCCTAAATCCGACAGTGACTTTATTTCTGTACAGTGAAATAGAGCTGTCTTTCAACGTCTTGATAATAAATGCTTTAAAAGTCAAACTAATTATTTTGTTGTTTGATTGAGTTGAAAATGACACACTTCGAACGAGGAGCACTGATTCAGTGCTTGAAGACACCAACAGGTTGGTTGCTTTCTCTTCAAATTAACCAATGAAATCGACTGTTAGTAGCTTGCTAACTGGAATGATATGACGTAGGAAGGACAGTATTTGTATGCTGATACCACTAGTTAAAGATCCTCCAATACATTCGCTCTTTTTTTTTTTTTTTTTTTTTTTTTTTTTTTTTTGGGCTGTCCCAACCTCTGCGGCACCTCAGAGGCAGTGCACCCACGCCGCTCATTCGATATTTCCGACACCCCGTCCACAGTCATAGCCCGGCCGGCCCCGCCGCAGCCCCGGCACCGGCAATCCACAGGGAGCAGTCAATGTCAAGTCGTCAAGAGGCAACCCACCAGAGGAGACACTGCACTGCTGCCGAGTCACTTCGGTGGTGTTCAGTGGCGCCTGTTCTGATCTAACATACGCAGGACACCACCTACTAAGCCCCCTACTGACGACAATAATTGCTTAGTCGCGGAGCCGGCGTGAGTGAGCTCTCCCTCCGGAGGGCGCCACCACGTCCGTCCAACGACAGCCCCCATGGACTCGCCGATACCGGTGACCCCGACGGAAGCAAACCAAGGCCACAGACGTGGAGAGGACATCGAAATTGAGGTCACCATGAGAGCAGGGCATGAAGGGCCACAGAATTTGAGACTTTTTTTTTTTTTAATGCTGATCAATGGGAATGAGGATGATTAAGATGATGCTAAGGATTTCCATTTCGGTCTGAGACTACATGACAGGGCTGTACTCTACGCTTCCTTTCATAATATATCCTGGCGTCAACCAGGCCCGAGAGATACAGGCACCTGCAGTGTTGGTCAGGAAATTTGAGCAACACTCTCAGAAACGCATCCATTAAGTGGATGAAACTCGACTGGGTGGTCCCAGTCTTCCCAACTGAGTCCGCAGCAAACTCAACTCTGGGTAGGAGCCGGTCGGGGCAGAAAAAACCTACATGCCTCTGATGGGATTCGAACCCACGACCTCCCAGCCGGGAGTCCGCGACGCTAACCACTCGCTCATATTTATTTGTAGAAGGCCGTTGCAATCATTCTCGCGACGAGACGTGAGTGACAGATCAGTTGCCGCGAGTATTTTCGCCCCACGTCGCCAAGTGCTATGTCGGGCGCCGAGATCATTCTCGCGGCGTGTTGCGAAAACGTTAAACCTCCGTCAGCGTATCAGATATAAATGACAAGTGTCTAAACAGTGGATGTGGGCATTACTAGTGTCTGAACAGTGGATGTGGGCATTACTAGTGTCTGAACAGGGGATGTGGGCATTACTAGTGACTGAACAGTGGATGTGGGCATTACTAGTGTCTGAACAGTGGATGTGGACATTACTAGTGTCTGAACAGTGGATGTGGACATTACTAGTGTCTGAACAGTGGATGTGGACATTACTAGTGACTAAACAGTGGATGTGGGCATTACTAGTGTCTATACAGTGGATGTGGGCATTACTAGTGACTAAACAGTGGATGTGGACATTACTAGTGTCTGAACAGTGGATGTGGGCATTACTAGTGACTAAACAGTGGATGTGGACATTACTTGTGACTAAACAGTGGATGTGGACATTACTAGCGACTAAACAGTGGATGTGGGCATTACTAGTGACTAAACAGTGGATGTGGACATTACTAGTGTCTAAACAGTGGATGTGGACATTACTATAGTGACTAAACAGTGGATGTGGACATTACTAGTGTCTGAACAGTGGATGTGGGCATTACTACTGTCTGAACAGTGGATGTGGACATTACTAGTGTCTGAACAGTGGATGTGGACATTACTAGTGACTAAACAGGGGTTATGGACATTACTAGTGTCTGAACAGTGGATGTGGACATTAGTAGTGACTGAACAGTGGTTGTGGACATTACTAGTGTCTGAACAGTGGATGTGGACATTACTAGTGACTAAACAGTGGATTTGGGCATTACAGGTGTCTAAACAGTGGATGTGGGCATTACTAGTGTCTGAACAGTGGATGTGGACATTACTAGTGTCTGAACAGTGGATGTGGGCATTACTAGTGTCTGAACAGTGGATGTGGGCATTACTAGTGTCTGAACAGTGGATGTGGACATTACTAGTGTCTGAGCAGTGGATGTGGACATTACTGTCACGTAACGCTAAGCCGGACGTAAAAAAAACAAACCCCTCCCACAACTAACCCATTAAACATATAACACACCACACAAGAACTGACAATAAAACAATTTTATTCCCGACACAACAATCAATGAACGAAAACTTCTATGTACGCGTCTCAGACCCCAGCCTGAAACACACGGTTCCTACGGCCAAGGCCGCCACAACAAGTTATTTAACCCCTTTTCTAGTTACGGTGTGCAGCGTTTCTCAGACCAGCAGATTACACATAGCATAATACAAATCTTTTTTTTTTCCAAAACCAATTCCCAAAAGAAAACAACAACAACCAAACTATACTAACTTCACATAACTATGTTCATTTTTGTATATAATTCACTGCGCACATTCATCCCTTCAGTCATACCCTTTTTAATCAACATCCATCCTTCATGTATGCACATCTAAACCCAATGTCTTCGGGTGTTTCAATGTCACACACAAAAAAAAACAAAAAAAGAAAAACAAAAACCATGCCACACGACGATGACGGTGACGGTGACCAGACGAACCTGCCTGCCGAAGACGAGAAGACACAACAGTAAACACACCGGCTTTCACAGCACCAGTGGAATTTACCGCCACCGCCAACACAACAGCGACAGCGACGACTGCCACCAACGACAGTGACAAATCACTCAGGGCGGCGACGACACCCTTCAATGGCGGCCGTCACCGAGTGAGCAGTCGGTGATACGGGGGATCAGCAGCGGCGGCGACAACATCAACGACGCCAACAGCAACGGCGATAACAGCAACGGCGACACAGACAACGGCGACCCAGCAACGGCGCCAGCAGCAACAGCGACACCAGCAACGGCGCCAGCAGCGACGGTGACCCCAGCAACAGCGTCAGCAGCAACAGCGGCACCAGCTACGGCACCAGCAGCGACGGTGACCCCAGCACCAGCGTCAGCAGCAACAGCGGCACCAGCTACGGCGCCAGCAGCGACGGTGACCCCAGCACCAGCAGCAACAACGACACCAGCAACGGCGACGTTAATGGCCAGGCTGTGAAGATCCCGCCGGATGGGGAGGAAAAGAAAAGGGTTGTAGCACTGGACGGGGTAGGGACTGGGACAACAGTCCGGCACAGCAGGATGGGGAGTGCAGGTGGGGTAACTGCAGGCACCTGCACGATCGCCGGACAGTCAAGGACAGGAATGCCAGCAATTGGCCGTCCACAGCTCCCCGATTACAACGGCCCTGACCCGCCTGGTGTAGCGGGCACAGGATGGTGGGAATGCGCCCTCACCTGCACTTGACATAGCTGTTACCCTCTAACCGTAGATATGCATAACCACATACATCACTAGGGTAACCCCTTAGTTCGCCCCTTCCCAGGATTTCCTTTACGCACCCCAGAGCCTATTAGCCTATTAGTACCTCTATCACCATCCCACGTTGTTAATACTGCAAAGTCACATTTCTCTTACACTACTGTATACACAGA
The DNA here is from genome assembly GCA_018398815.1 of Conus ventricosus. Taxonomy (NCBI): domain Eukaryota; kingdom Metazoa; phylum Mollusca; class Gastropoda; order Neogastropoda; family Conidae; genus Conus; species Conus ventricosus. The sequence continues at coordinate 8,803 of JAFLJL010018672.1, read as the reverse complement.
GCTACTCCATAATACACCTTCCCACCCACACATTCTCAGTCATATTGTAACATCCACCACAAATATGTCTCGATTCCAAAGAAACCCAACGGGACAGGACAGGTATATCTCCTTGGCAACCACCCACGGCATAAGCACCCTCCTACAAATCTCCCGCATTGTAGGAACAATATTACCTATATTATCGAATTAGGATACCCACACAATACAAAACCGCGCTGCTTGACGCCAGTACCTCTTCACACAACTACCCAACACTTATCCTTTCTAATTAACTTCCATGACACGGCACAATCATAACCTCTACAGCACCCAGTGGCCAACACACCTTGTCTATGCTTCCCGAAAGCATTTCCGTTCGAACCCCCCTGTCACGAATAAGTAACAACTCAATCCAAACATCATGATCGACCCAATGATAACTATTTACATTTCCATTCAAAACTTCACAACCAAATTTCCTTCTTTCCTTTTCCCTTTTCCTTGTTTCCACCTCATATTATTTACACGTTTGTACAAGTCGACAAAAATGTGCACAAGACAACGCCATCCTTAACACTACACTACGATCACCTTAACTAACTCCACATACCTGCTACAACACAGAACGAAGACAACAACTGCGGCTGGCCACCCCAGCACCTGAACCTCAGGGTCGCAGCACACAGAAACACCGACGACGGCACGACCAAGAGCAAAACGCTCACGAGGGCCGGCTCACCATGTCGACCGAAGTCAAACACACAGCACAAACGCTGGCACCAGAACAAGAGCCCAACTGCTCTTCACCAAGGATTTTGACCGAAGTGCTAGCCACCCGGCCCCACCAAACTTTAAAGCCTGATGACTCAGCACTCACTCCTTGCTGAGTTCTCTACAAAACTGCACGTGCAACGGGACTCCACACGACACAAAACAGGAGACGGAAGGCTAACCCCCTCTCTCCCTACACTTATTCTTTCCCTGCCTGTGCATGATAGCAAACGCACACCCAGTATGTGAATGGAACATACAGGTATCCAACACCCCCACCATCCTTCTTGAACCCAACAACTACCATATATGGCCCGGTAAGCCTACACCCCCATCGTGGAATGATGCTACGAATCGATACAGAGCCGTCGGCGCGTCTGTACGATTTCCACGCTGATACAGATCGGTGACAATTACTAGTGTCTGAACAGTGGATGTGGGCATTACTAGTGATTGAACAGTGGATGTGGGCATTACAAGTGTCTGAACAGTGGATGTGGGCATTACTAGTGACTAAACAGTGGATGTGGACATTACTAGTGTCTGAACAGTGGATGTGGACATTACTAGTGACTAACCAGTGGATGTGGGCATTACTAGTGTCTGAACAGTGGATGTGGGCATTACTAGTGTCTGAACAGTGGATGTGGGCATTACTAGTGACTGAACAGTGGATGTGGGCATTACAGGTGTCTATATACAGTGGATGTGGGCATTACTAGTGTCTAAACAGTGGATATGGGCATTACTAGTGTCTGAACAGTGGAGGTGGACATGGAATTTGGGTGAATCGAGCGTTTCCAGGTTTTCGTTCCACTTATTTAAGAGCTTCACTTCTTTATACAAACTGCATTAATACAAAATCACCACACATCTGTTGTGATATTGACAGCCACCACCATCCTCTCTCTCTCTCTCTCTCTCTCTCTCTCTCTCTCTCTCTCTCTCTCTCTCTCTCTCTCTCTCTCTCGCTCTCTCTCTCTCGCTCTCTGTATTTGTTTCACACACACACACACACACACAACACACACACACACACACAACACACACACACACACACACTCACTCACTCACTCACTCAGACACACACACGCACACACGCATACACGCACACACACACGCGCACACCACACACACACACACACACACACACACACACACACACACACACACACACACACACACACACACACACACATTCTTTAGCATTATCAATTTACGTTATTGTGCGACGTCCTCCTTCCCTACAAAGGACGGCAGCAATGGCGATACTCCCACACGTATTTCGTTAACCCACGACAAAGGACGGCGGCAATGGCGATACTCCCACACGTATTTTGTTAACCCACGACAAAGGACGGCGGCAATGGCGATACTCCCACACGTATTTCGTTAACCCACGACAAAGGACGGCGACAATGGCGATACTCCCACACATACTTCGTTAACCCACGACAAGGACGGCGGCAATGGCGATACTCCCACACATACTTCGTTAACCCACGACAAAGGACGGCGGCAAGGGCGAGACTCCCACACATTATTTCGTTAACCCACGACAAAGGACGGCGGCAATGGCGATACTCCCACACGTATTTCGTTAACCCACGACAAAGGACGGCGGCAATGGCGATACTCCCACACGTATTTCGTTAACCCACGACAAAGGACGGCGGCAATGGCGATACTCCCACACGTATTTCGTTAACCCACGACAAAGGACGGCGGCAATGGCGATACTCCCACACGTATTTCGTTAACCCACGACAAAGGACGGCGGCAATGGCGATACTGCCACACATACTTCGTTAACCCACGACAAAGGACGGCGGCAAGGTCGAGACTCCCACACGTATTTCGTTAACCCACGACAAAGGACGGCGGTAATGGCGATACTCCCACACATATTTCGTTCGCGCACACGTGGCATCCGTGTGTCACATGAAAAACTGAAAACCTTCAAGGTCTGACAGATGGTACTCTTTGATCAGAACTGTGTGACGTCACATCATACGTGTTTAAAAATGCCTGTTTCCTTTCAAATGACCCCCCCCCCCCCTCCCCTCCCCAACCCGGCTTCTATAATAATTTTCACTGGCTGTCATGTTCCTCTGAGAAGCTGTCATTCATCTGAGTATAGGCTTTGACAGAATGCTGACCTTTAGAAATGATGTTGAGAATATTGTTCTTAAATGCACAAAGGGCGTGTCTGCCATGAAAGCCATGGCAGCTAAAGGCATTGAACAGCGCCATCTGTACCGACTGTATCACGCACTTGTACTCAGTGTGATTGATTATGGATTAGAGTTTACAACACTGTCCAAGAGCAATCTTCTTAAAATAGGAAGAACTGAAAACGAAGCAATGACATTGATCTTGGGAAGCACGATACTCTACCTGAATCTATGCGATATCTGCTTGACTTTCCTTCAATGCAGGCAGGACACAAGCTAGAACAGGTGAAGGCATATTTCAGAGCTTTCAAATATCTGCAAAACTCACCTCATGCGGCAGTCAAGGAAACAAAACGCACTCACCTACGACATGGAAAATCATGGATGGGACAGGGAGAAGACAATGTACTAGCTCGTGTGTCAGTAAGCAGAACTCAAAGAAACGAAGGAATGGGAGAAGTATCCAGGCTACTTCAAACACTGTTACCAACGTGCCATCGCTCCAGAACTTGGAAGACACTGCCGAGAATGGCCAGAAGGCAAACCCAGCACAGAAATTCAGATGCAGGTAGAAAACCTTGGCACAAAAGATGATATTGTTATATACACTGACGGTTCTGTCACCAAAGGTAAGTCAGGCTGGGGATACACAGTGAAGCAAAATGACCGAACCATCCAGGAAGACAATGGTGCATACAGTTTAACAACTTTAAGTGTAACAATGGAGGTAGAAGCAGTGACACAAGCACTGCACTGGCTCTCATTTACAGGCCAATTTAAAGCTCAAAAAGCCACGACACTGACTGACTCCAATGGAGCTACTTTAAAAGGTGGATATTGGAATGGGAAGAAGCCCTGTTTGGCATGAAGTGACGCACACTCTTCTCCTGGAGAGACTCGTATGGATGTACTGCCCTGGGCATGTAGTGTTAGAGGAAATGAAAGAGCAAACACACTGGCAGGCAAGGCAATGATAAGATTTGGGTTACAGCTTGGGTTAATCTGATGTGGTAGGAAATGTAAATAATCACCTCAACAAAAACGAGAAAAGCCACTATACCACAGACCATCTTTCAGATCTGAGCATAAAGAGAAGAAGTGGCCGCACATCCAGACCTAAGGGAAGAGAAAGAAACATCACCAACCAAACAAACATTGGAATAATCTCATGGCCAACACTGCGAAGACTTTTAGAGATTGGGGCAGACTCATACTGTGCCACTCCAATAACAGGCACAAATAATCAAATACATGTCAACTGAGATAAGACTTTGAATCTCTCGGGGATCCCAGGGTACGCTGTAGACGTGTGTGTGCTCTGGCGGCTGTCCATCGGGGGCGATGCAGGTGTGTAAAGTGGAGATCCATAGATGTGTGTGTGTGTGTGTGTGTGTGTGTGTGTGTGTGTGTGTGTGTGTGTGTGTGTGTGTTCGTGCGTGCGTGCGTGCGTGCGTGTGTACACAGTAAATGTTCCCTGTGTTTTTACACAGTAAATTTACCGTGTGTTTTAGTTCTAGTTTATGTCTTTATATTTCACTAGTTTATCCTATGTCTTTATATTTCACTAGAGTATCCTATGTCTTTATATTTCACTAGTTTATCCTATGTCTATATATTTCACTGTCAGCTAACTTCAGATCTCTTTTCATTTCACAGCGGCTCCAAAGAAAGTACGGACGAAGGGAGACAACACTCGCTAGTCCACGGGAACGAGCACACGACAGGTGGAGACTGCGACGCAAGTTCCGCAGACAGCACAGAGTTCTGGGCAGACTGGCAAGAAGAGACGCCAGAAGACCCATGGGATTGTGATGAAAGTGGAGACAATCAGGAGCTTGACAGTCACAGCCTTGGACACTTTCACAACCCATACTCTGATTTCCGAGAACAACTTAAGACGCTTTTTAGCAGGGCAGAAGAGGCCATTTGTGGGGATGGTTTTGATCTGGAGTTTGCCCAGGAGTGGGTGCTATGTTTACGAGATGTTGGACAGCGGTACGTTGACAGAGGCTGTGAGGAATCCAGGCTGGAAGAGATGGTGATGACCAGAGCTCTGACCACGGTGGATGAACTTGTGGATGGAGTGCAAACGGTAAGTGTCATGACTAGAAGTCTATCGTCAACACTTTTCATGGGATGGATCAAACGTTGACCAAGTACTGTAAAGCTGGTGTAATTAGACTATAAGTCTATCGTCAACACTTTTCATGGAATGGATCAAATGTTGGAACCAGTACTGTAAAGTTGGTCTGATCAGACTATAAGTCTATCGTCAATACTTTTCATGGAATGGGTCAAATGTTGAACTAGTACTGTAAAGCTGGTCTGATCAGACTATAATTCTATCGTCAACACTTTTCATGGAATAGATAAAATGTTGAAATATTGCTGTAAAGCTGGTGTGATCAGACTATAAGTCTATCGTCAACACTTTTCATGGAATGGATCAAATGTTGAACTAGTACTGTAAATCGGGCCTGATCAGACTATAAATATGTAGTCAACACTTTTTCTTGGAATGGATCAAATGTTGAACTAGTCCTGGGAAGCATCTGATAGTCAGAAATGTTCATCACGCTGTAACTCCAAGTGTTAATTTCACAGACAGAAATATATTCCAGAAATGGAAACATACGTTATGAGTTTATTTCCAGTCGGATTCTGTAAACTACAACAGCAAACTCAGCTGGTTAAGCAGACTGTTAAACCACATGAGACTGCAGAACTGTAAAGCAGACTGTTAAACCACATGAGACTGCAGAACTGTAAAGCAGACTGTTAAACCACATGGGACTACAGAACTGTAAAGCAGACTGTTAAACCACATGAGACTGCATAACTGTAAAGCAGACTGTTATACCACATGAGACTGCAGCACTGTAAAGCAGACTGTTATACCACATGAGACTGCAGAACTGTAAAGCAGACTGTTATACCACATGAGACTGCAGCACTGTAAAGCAGACTGTTATACCACATGAGACTACAGAACTGTGAACAACGCAGTATGTATAAGTACAAATCGATGTGATTTCATAACAGGATGCAAAATTTGATACAAAAGTACACAGTATTATGTCTTTCAAAAATCTTTTATAATTTTTTTTTTTTTGCGGTGCCAGTAGAACAGATGAAAATAGCTGTTTATTATGCTGTAAAAGCAAAGTTTTTAAAAAGAATTGCAGAATTGGACTTGGCAGAATAGCCTTTGGTCAAAGAGTGAACATATGTATTATTTGGGGGCGACGAATGATTGAAACTGTATGTATGGGCCATTGCAGAGAAAGGAGGAGGTGTATGATCCACGGCAAACTATGACCTACATCTACTGTGGTGAGTGTGTGCTATGCTTCTGACAACATTGGCCTCAGTAAAGGATCAAGTGAAAACACTTCAAGGAACTCTTGTACGAGTGTGGGAAGGGATACATGGATTTGACTGGCAGTGGTGAACGGCTCAATATTTACATTTCAACGCTTAATTCTTCATTCCAGTTTTCTCACCCCACCCCCCACCCCCACCCCACCCCTACCCCCTCCGACAGCTCTTCCACATTCTTTATTTTCTTTTTTCTTTCTAAATCTTTGCGTTGCGATTGTTTCAGTGATGTATGGCTTTGCTGGCAGGCACTCTCCCCTCTCGCCCTCCACCCATACTTTTTAATTGTAAAAGAAACATTCTAAATGTCGAAGTCTCACTTAACCACTACATCTCCTTCCCTCCCCCTCCCGTACCCCCTCCCCCTCCTAAAAAAAAAAAAAAGAAAAGAAAAAAAAAAGAAAAAAAAAAGAACATGCAGTGTATCTATTGAGCATGTCTCTTTATGACTTACATAGTCTATTGCTGTCACTTTGATCTTTACACAACATACTATTCGGTACTAAAATTAAGTCTCTGGAGGAAACTGAAAGCATTGTGCGTGCCAAATAAGAATGGAAAGCACTGAAATGATTTGTCTGTACTGTCTGACAATGAGATGATTTGTCTGTACTGTCTGACAATGAGATGATTTGTCTGTACTGTCTGACAATGAGATGATTTGTCTGTACTGTCTGACAGTGAGATGATTTGTCTGTACTGTCTGACAATGTTTGGTGGTTGGAGTACCGTGACGAACGTTTCGGTAACATCTGGTGTTTGGGGTGTTATGACACTACACTACACTACACTACGCTACACTACGCTACGCTACATTACACTACACTACGCTACACTACACTACGCTACACTACGCTACACTACGCTACCCTACGCTATGCTACACTAGGCTACACTACACTACACTACGCTACGTTACGCTACACTACGCTACACTACACTACGCTACACTACGCTACGCTACACTACGCTACACTACGCTACGCTACACTACGCTACACTACGCTACGCTACACTACGCTACACTACGCACTATACACTACACTAAGCTACGACACTACACTAACTGCACTACACACTATATACTACATACACTATACTATACTATACTATACTATACTATGCTATACTATGCTATGCTATGCTACACACTATGCACTACACTACAAACTATACACTACACTACACTACACTACACTACATTACACTACATCTATGCTATGTTATGCTATGCCGTGCCACGCCGTGCTATGCCATACTATGCCATACTATGCCATGCTATGCCGTGCTATGTCATACTATGCCATACTATGTCATGCTATGCCGTGCCATGCCATACTATGCCATGCTATGCCGCGCCATGCCGTGCTATGTCATACTATGCCATGCTATGCCGCGCCATGCCGTTCTATGCCATACTATGCCATGCTATGCCGCGCCATGCCGTGCTATGCCATGCTATGCCATGCTATGCCATGCCATGCTGTGCCGTGCTATGTCACACTATGTCATACTATGCCATGCTATGCCGCGCCATGCCGTGCTGTGCCATACTATGCCATGCTATGCCGCGCCATGCCATGCCATACTATGCCATGCTATGCCGTGCCATGCCGTGCCATGCCATACTATGCCATACTATGCCAATCCATGCCGTACCAAGCCACGCTAAGTTGTCAGCATCTGTCGGCAGCCCTGGCCGTGTTTCCCAGCACTGTGTGCCTGCTGGGAGGAAGGGGGGGAGGTTTGACGCACGAGCTGTCTACAGGCGGCTCCATGGCTGTCTCCTCCCTGGAGGTGCTCAACGAATACTGCGCCACCAAGACAAAATTTGAAAAGAGGCAGGGGTGGACCGTGAGTGGACCTTGGACACTGCATTTTTTTTCTTGTCAACTAATCTTCTCTCCCTCCCTCCCTCTCTCTGTGTCTCTGTCTTTCTCTCTGTGTGTGTGTGTGTGTGTGTGTGTGTGTGTGTGTGTGTGTGTGTGTGTGTGTGTGTAGGCTTGCTATCGTCCTACAAAACAGGCAGTCGAATTTATTTAAGGCAAAGAGATCAGATATCAAATTTGGGGGGGGGGGGGGGGGGTGGGGGGGGGGGGGGGGGGGGGCAGGCGGGGGGAGGGGGAGGTGACCATAGTTCTCGAATTTCAGTTTTTTTTTCCTCCGACATATTTTTGTTTTAAGCATCCTTCAACAGACAACACTCAATTATCAGCGGACATTCTGTCTGGACTAAATGCTTCATCAAAGCAAAGTGTGAACCATAGTTTGAAGTCCTGGACGATAATATACTATCTAAAGAAACCTTAGACTATTTATTAAAGAGGAGTAGACTCCATGTCTTCATAGGGCAAACATTACAATAAGCCCAGATTCGTTGAAAACTAACATGGAAATCGGCGATGATTTGAAAAAAAAAAATGTTTGTTTGTTCGTAAATTCATCCAAAATCGGTGCAGTACCTTATGATGCAAAGGATTATCTTGAGACCGCGGATC